>KQ991032.1:136328-148998 GCA_001598015.1 Dorcoceras hygrometricum | reverse complement strand
TTTCTGGGTTACTTGGTGTAACTAATGGCCTCGACCCCTTAGAGGAGTAAAACTTAGGGACTGATCAGTAAACCATAGACACGAAGTAATCATCAGTGCTATCTGTCAGGCTATGCTCTGTTATGCTATCTGTCATGCTATGCTCTGTTATGCTATGCTATGCTCTGTTAAGCTCTGACATGCTCTGTTAAGTTCTGACATGCTCTGTTCTGTCTAAGCTCTGTTATGAGATCTGTTATTCAGTATATGTATATGTATATTTGTTATGCTCGAATGGTATCCCCCACTTGCTGAGTGTTTCCCCAAACACTCACCCCTTACTTCTCCACCCAGATAAGAATGAAGAACAAAGTTGAAGAATAGAAACAAGATCTGTTTTGGGGCTGGTGAAGACTTTGCTTTTCTTTGTTAATGTAATTTCCGCTTCCGCACTCTGTAATTTCCGCTTCCGCACTCTGTAATTTCCGCTTCCGCACTCTGTAATTTCCGCTTCCGCACTCTGTAATTTCCGCTTCCGCACTCTGTAATTTCCGCTTCCGCACTCTGTAATTTCCGCTTCCGCACTCTGTAATTTCCGCTTCCGCACTCTGTAATTTCCGCTTCCGCACTCTGTAATTTCCGCTTCCGCACTCTGTAATTTCCGCTTCCGCACTCTGTAATTTCCGCTTCCGCACTCTGTAATTTCCGCTTCCGCACTCTGTAATTTCCGCTTCCGCACTCTGTAATTTCCGCTTCCGCACTCTGTAATTTCCGCTTCCGCACTCTGTAATTTCCGCTTCCGCACTCTGTAATTTCCGCTTCCGCACTCTGTAATTTCCGCTTCCGCACTCTGTAATTTCCGCTTCCGCACTCTGTAATTTCCGCTTCCGCACTCTGTAATTTCCGCTTCCGCACTCTGTAATTTCCGCTTCCGCACTCTGTAATTTCCGCTTCCGCACTCTGTAATTAAACTTCTCCGATTTTCAGTTGTAAAGACAATCATTTTGATTGTGTAATAGACTGGTTTTGAGCTGCACTATGAGGCTTGATGTTTTGTAATGAATAATTATTAAACATCGCCGGTGTTCACGTCCAAGCCCGATCTCGGGGCGTGACACTTGTCTCAAGGGAAAGATGACTAAACAACCCTTCAAAGGAAAGCCTGAACGTGCCCAAGGCCTATTGGATTTGATCCATACTGATGTGTGTGGTCCACTTAGTATTGGTACTAAGTACGGTCACACATACTTCATCACCTTTACCGATGATCACTTTAGGTATGGGTACTTGTACTTAATGAAGCACAAGTCTTAATCCTTTGAGAGGTTCAAAGAATTCAAGGCTGAAGCAGAAAATCAGTTGGGAAAAAGTATTAAAGCACTTCGATCCGATCGAGGTGGTGAATACTTGAGTGCTGAATTTCAAGACTATCTGAAAGAGAATGAGATTCTCGCACAGTGGACCCCTCCGGCCACACCACAGCTCAATGGTATAGCGGAGCGTCGTAATCGAACTTTGATGGACATGGTTCGATCTATGATGAGCTTCACTGAGCTTCCTACCTCGTTTTGGGGCTATGCGCTCGAAACGGCGGTAATGTTGTTGAACAATGTCCACACCAAGGCAGTGGATAAGACTCCATATGAGATATGGATGGGCAAACCACCCAAATACTCATACATGAGGATTTGGGGGTGTCCTGCTTACGTGAAGCAGACAGTGGGAGATAAGCTGGATACGAGATCCATCTTATGTTATTTCGTTGGGTATCCAAAGAATTCCATTGGATACTACTACTATCCAAGTGAAACAAAAGTGTTTGTTTCTAGAAATGCCACCTTTATGGAAAGGGAATTTCTACTTGATAGAAAGGGCAAAATAGTAGAACTCGAAGAGGTTCGAGAACCAACTGAGGTACCAAGTGAATCTCCTGCGCATCCAGAGCCAGTACCAGAAATGGTCGCACCTAGGAGATCCGAAAGGATTCCTAGGGCTCCTGAAAGATATGGTTTCCTCCTTGAAGATGATCAAGTTGATCAAGTTGTTGGATGTGATCCAAGGACTTTCAAGGAGGCAATTTCCGATGCTGATTCTAATTTGTGGCTTGAAGCAATGCAGTCTGAGTTTGACTCAATGTATACGAACCAAGTTTGGACTTTTGTTAATCCTCCCGAAGGAATTGTTCCTATTGGGTGTAAATGGATATACAAGAGGAAACTTGGGCCTGATGGTAAGGTATTGACCTACAAGGCACGACTGGTCGCGAAAGGTTACACTCAAAGGCAAGGTGTTGACTATGATGAAACCTTTTCACCAGTCGCAATGTTCAAGTCGATTAGAATCTTACTAGCCATAGCCGCATGGTACGACTATGAGATATGACAAATGGATGTGAAAACTGCGTTCCTTAATGGAAACATTAAGGAAGAGATCTATATGACGCAGCCTGAGGGTTTCACAGTGTAGGAAGTGAGCATAAGGTATGCAAACTTCAGAGATCGATCTACGGTCTCAAACAAGCATCGAGGAGTTGGAACCTGAGATTCGATGAAACAATTAAGGAATTTGGTTTCATCAAGAATCCCGAGGAGCCATGTGTATATAAGAAGGTAGTTAAAAGCGCTATGACATTCCTTGTACTTTACGTTGATGACATTCTACTCATTGGGAATGATGTAGGAATGCTGCAGTCAACCAAAGTATGGTTGTCTAGTAGATTCTCGATGAAGGACATGGGTGAAGCATCCTATATTCTTGGAATACAGATCTATCGGGATGGATCGAAACGGATGCTCGGACTCACCCAAGCTACCTACATCGATACCATACTTAAGCGGTTCTCTATGGAAGAGTCCAATAGAGGACACCTACCTATGAGCCACGGGGTCACTCTATCTAAGTCTATGTGTCCAAAGACTGATGAGGAGATAGAGTGTATGACACGTGTGCCATATGCCTCGGGATAGGTAGTATTATGTATGGCATGATCTCAACTAGACCGGATGTCGCATATGCTCTGAGTGTCACGAGTCGCTACCAGGCCAACCCCGGCCAATTTCATTGGAAGGCAGTGAAAGATATTCTTAAGTACTTGCGAAGGACTAAGAATATGTTCATGGTCTATGGGGGTGGTGAACTGAAATTGGAAGGCTACACTGATTCTAGCTTCCAATGTGACGTAGATGATTCGAAGTCTACCTCTGGATTTCTATTCATGCTCAATGGTGGTGCTGTCTCTTGGAAGAGTTCCAAGCAAGACACCATCGCGGATTCAACCACTGAGGCTGAATACATCGCAGCATCAGCTTCTGCTAAGGAGGCGGTTTGGATAAGAAATTTCGTCCAAGAGTTGGGCGTCATTCCTAATGGAGTTGGTCCAGTCCCGGTGTACTGCGACAACACGGGTGCCGTTGTGCAAGCAAAGGAGCCTAGGTCTCACCAAAGATCCAAACATATACTGAGGAAATACCACATAATCTGGGATATTGTGGCTAGAGGTGACATAGCAGTTGAGAAAGCGCCTCTGCGGACAACATTGCTGATCCACTTACGAAGCCCTTGTCAGGACCGTTGTTTGAAAAACATCACGAAACAATGGGACTACGTCTGATGAGTAGTTGGCTATAGGGCAAGTGGAAGATTGTTAGAGTAGATATCCAACTAGCCAACTTGTGTCATGTGGGTTTTTATAGACTCTTGTATATGACAATCTTTATTTATGAAATACGCATTTATTTATGGCATTCTTTATTTTCATTATGTTATATAATGTTAACAATTGCATTGGATAAAGACTTAGAATGATCGATCGCGAGAGCTATGCGGTCCGTGGTTGCCAATCACGGACATGGGTACAGTCCTAGGTGAAATGCAATATGCAATGCAATCCTATTACAATTGCTTCCGGTTTTACAGATCTTCGGTCTTCAATATCTTTGATCGTCATCTCCACCGTCTTCAATTGTCCTCCCACTAAATCTAGTAATTTACATTTAAATTTTCATGACAAGTAAGGGATACAATTCTGAAGGGGTGGGAACGGGACACAAACAGACCCACTTTATATGATAAATCAACAATATATTACAACCGAAATCGCAAAACCTAAAGCATACATCTAACACGTTGGATACGGCTCTCGATCATCCAAACATGAAATCAATCTAATTAATATGCATAAATTTAAATAATCAAATTATTCAAATTATTTACCCACAAAATCATATTTTAATTACAAAATCGCATTTTATAATAAAATCGCATTTTGTCGATAAAATCATATTTTAATCAACAAAATCATATTTTAATTATAAAATCATATTTCATAACTAAAATCATATTTTGCAATTTTAATTGCATCATATTGGGCTTAAAACAATTTTTGGCCCAAAATCTCAAAAATTTCAAAATCGACCAAAATCGGCCCAATATCGAATATTGGCCCAAACACCCCTCGGGCCGTCCGGGACAGGCCCGAAAATCCAAGGAGTCGAAAAACAGCGTCGCAACGCCGCCTCGGGTATGCCGGCGTGCGGCCGCTACAGTACCTGCATTCGGCCGCTACAGTACCTGCGTTCGGCCGCTATAGTGCCTGCGTTCGGCCGCTACAATGCCTGCGTTCGGTCGCTACAGTACCCCCGTGCGGCCGCTACAGTACCCCCGTGCGGCCGCTACAGTACCCCCGTGCGGCCGCTACAGTACCCCCGAGCGGCTGCTACAGTAACGGCGACCAAAATTTTTTTTTTTGTTTTGATTTTTGAAAAATCGAAATCTGATGCAATAAGGCACAAACATGTATTGAAGGATCCGAGCCTTGGCTCTGATACCACTGTTGTCATACATTGGCGGATCCGGATCCCGTTTCCGGGGGGCGCAGCGGAAATCAAAAGTTGCCCCGAGAAACGTTCAATACATTCAAAAATCAATAAACATTGATAGGGCGTTTATAGAATTTCTACCTTGCTGGCGTCTAGGCCCCTGGCTCCGACCAGTTTCACGAGGAAACCGGCACTTCAAACGGTAGGCGACGGTAGATCGTCAATCAGGTCCACGACCGGAAACAATCTTCCTCCGTCAATCTGCACTAGAAGATCTGAAGGATTTTAGCATGAACGGATTCTCCTCGTCGTGGTGATCGAAACAAGTCCGATCACACGAAAAACCGTGAGACGGCGGCGGAGGCCGGCGGGCGGTGGCGATGGGCGGTTGGCGGCGGCGTGAGGCGTGTGGGAGAGGGTGGGCGGCTATGAGAGCTAGGTTGTATCTTGTGTGTGTCTCATGGTAGCCCTAGGTCTAATTGAATAAGTGATGGGCTTGAACCGGCCCAATGGACCTGTGGCGGGCCCAGTCCAATATATGAACATTCGGTTCAACCGCATCACCGTGGCTTCATCATAACTCCGATCGACTCAGTTTCCAAAACTGACTATTATGATGCGAAATAAATTTTTCAGATCACCTAGACCAAATGACAGTTATGCCCCTCAACTTTGGGAAATCGCAATTTGACCCGTGTTGACTTTTAGGAAGTCGCACTCCCTAAAATCCTCCTCCTATGCTCAACTCATTGAGCTCAGTTTTCATGCGGGAATCATGAATCCAGTACTTTTGTGACCCTCAATGGTTCAGGGATACAGCTAGCCGTGGGCCCACAACCATTGTGGCTCCGAAATCACAATTTCGGACTTGCACAACGGATCATGGTAAAGCGCCTAGCAACATCGAGCCATGATCCCCTAGGTATCACTGATAGTGCCTGCAAGAATCAGTTGGTCGTGGTTAGCGTACAGTACGGTCCTTTCAACACATATATCCCAATCAGATCAACGACCATTGGTAATCGAAAGTCGCTAGAGATCCGATAGCTATGCATACATCTTGGAGATCGAATAGTGACATCACGAGTGTTACTAGGCAAACCCATTTACCTAAAACACATCCAGTACTCTGGCCAGAGATTTATACACTATTATCCCCTCAGATAGCATAGGATATCTGTCACGCCCGAGACCGGGCCTAGACGTGAACACCGGTGATGTTTAATAATTATTCATTACAAAACATCAAGCCTCATAGTGCAGCTCAAAACAAGTCTATTACATAATCAAAATGATCGTCTTTACAACTGAAAATCGGAGAAATTGAATAACAGAGTGCGGAAGCAAAAATTACATTAACAAAGAAAAGCAGAGTCTTCACCAGCCCCAAAACAGATCTTGTTCCTCTTCTTCAACATGTTCTTCATTCTTATCTGGGTGGAGAAGTAAGGGGTGAGTGTTTGGGGAAACACTCAACAAGTGGGGGATACCATTCGAGCATAAAAAAAATACATATACATATACTGAATAACATATTTCAGAACAAAGCTTAGACAGAACAAAGCATAAACAGAACAGAGCATAACAGAGCAGAGCATAACATAACAGAGAGCAGACAGATAGCACTGATGATTACTTCGTTTCTATAGTTTACTGATCAGTCCTAATTTTTACTCCTCTAAGGGGTCGAGGCCATGTGGTTACACCAAGTAACCCAGAGTGCGGAATATTTCGTAGACCCATATAACGACAGAATCGTGTCTATGGTTTACTGATCAGTCCCTAATTTTTACTCCTCTAAGGGATCGAGGCCATGTGGTTACACCAAGTAACCCAGAGTACGAAATATTCCGTAAACCAATATTACAATAGCAAAAATCAGTGCAAGCGGAGTTTGAATGAGACAAAAATCTGAACAAAAGGTGCTCGAACAGTAGACTTAAAACTGAACTTTCGAAATTAATATATATAATATAACTAACGGAATTAATAGCAAAAGCCCACTTACCTTCAAAGTGTTCAGGTGAAATCTGGTAGTACAGAAATCTGGAATTGGCGTACGACTTCTGCTAAACTTCACACAATTGCTCGTAGGATTTCAACGAGAAATCTGGTAGCAAAACTTCTGGGGCACGTCGCGATTTTCTCAGGATTCTGGCTAAGAGATTTGGCAAAAACTCCTGCAGAACTTTGGCATGAAGAACTGTTGCTTTTCTTACTGAGGGAATTTCGACGTGGTGTGGAAATTCTGCGATTACAATCGGGTATTTATAGGTGGCGAGGAAGGGGATTCGAGCGTCCGCCATTAAAAAGGCCTTTAATTCCCTCATTACGTCGACTGTTACAAAATCATTAACGTAGGCATTGATTTGGGTGAGTGAATCCATCATTAATCCCCTAAATCGGCCGTTACAACGTGAAGTCTGCCTTATACGCATGAGAAATCTCTTCGAATTTTTACGGTGAAGCTTTCTGTTCAAAATCTTGCTTTGCGTCGAGGAACCTGGATTCTGAAGCTTCGTGGAGAAGATGAAGTCTGCGTCGCTACATCGCCAGCTGCTGAATTTGCGTCGCTGCTGAATTTGCGTTGCTGCTGAATTTGCGTCGCTACTGAATTTGCATCGCTGCTGAATCGTCGCTGCTGGTTTATTTTCAAGCTCAACGACTGATCTTTAGCGTTAAGTCAAACGTTGTCGTGTCAACTTATTCAAGCGACACCGTTTTGATATCGTTGTAAAGCACCTGCTGGTTATCTTTAAGTAATGCACCTGCTGGAATCTTGCAACAGCTGATTCAAGATAACTGTAGCTATCTGCTGGTTTTAATCATCTCACAAGCCATCTGCTGAATCTTTAGCGCGAAGGAAAAACGTTGTCGTATCGACTTATTCAAACAACATCGTTTTGCTATCGCTAACTTCAAGTACCAACTGCTGGTTTGCGCTGTAGCTTCCTGCTGATTGCTGACGTTACTGCTGATGTCATCATTGCTTAGCTCTCCAGCTGGCCTTCTCGCACCAGCTGATCTTTCTTCATCTGCTGATCATAAATGGCCAACTGCTGAGTTCGTGTCGCTGAATTGTCTGCTGATGTAACGCCCCAAAAATCCATAGGACCACATTTATGCATTTTAATAATCTTTTGGACCATTTGGCAATTTTAAATGTTATGTATCTGCTGAATTGTTGATATCAGCAGGTAAGATGCGCTGCGGCTGGTTCCAGCAGGTGACTCCAAGGAGCGATGCACGAGCTGGATTTTAAATCGATTAAAAAATGTTTTAAGGAGGTAAAATGCTTTCTTTAAGAGAAGGTTTGGTGTTTTACAAATTAAAATGATATGAAGGGAATTTTACTAATTTTAAAAGTGTGTCATGCTTGATTTCTCAAGTAGCTTGCCACTAATCTCTTTCATATAAAAACCTGTTTTCAAAGTAAGATTTTCATCATTTGCAAAGAAAAGTTTTAAAGTGTTCTTCAAAGAAATTCCAGAAGAGTTCGTGCGTTGCTCAAAGGGAGGATTTCTGCAGGAATTAGCTGTTGTCGTAAAGCTTTGTTTAAAGGCAAGTTAAAGCTGATCTTTTGCTACACCATTTGAAGCATATATTGTGTTTTTATGGATCTGCTTGCCTGTATGATATTGATATATTTAAAGTTCATGTTTGAAATGATTTAGACATGATAAGGAAAGAAAGATGGGTTCGAAAATGTTGTTTTGATGTTATGATGCTTCCAGTGTGGTTTCCAGAAAGTTTATGAAGTTTTATAGGTACTGAGGATTCGAACTTATTTCTAGAAACACTATGAAAGTTCTTCTTGCAGTAGCTGTAATATTAAAATTTGATAACTGTGTAATTGGTAGTTGCTGGTTGAATCATTGGTATGATTTGATTGGCAACAGCTGATAACATCGTTGTTGTTTTGATATTACAAATGTTGAGTCATGTATCCAGCAGCTGTATCTACTTGTTAAGATTCAGCAGCTGTATGGTTATAGCGTTTAAGAATGTTCTTCCTGTAGTTTTAATGTCGAAATTTAATGATTTTGTAATCAGTAGTTGCTAATTGAATCAGTATAAAGTGTGGTTTAATAGGCGACGGCTGGTAGCGAAATCATTGTTTAGATATTGCAAGCGTCTTCGTAAACTTCAGCAGATGCACTGTTCATCAGCAGATGCGTCCTTCCTTGTTAATATCAGCAGTTGTTTTCCTTTGATTAGGAATCAGCAGCTGCATTGTGATTTTAAATTCAGCAGCTGTATTTCCTTTGTTAGAATTCAGCAGTTGCGTAGTTTTCCTAAAAATCAGCAGATGCACTGTTCATCAGCAGATGCATTCCATAGTATTAATTCAGCAGTTGCTTTATTCGTCTTAAGTACTGTTCATTTCAGCTGGTATTAGTCTTGCGACTGGTACTATTCATTTTTATACACGTGTTAGCGCTTTTTCTTGCAGCTGATCGATTAGCGTATTCTTTGCGACTGATTGACGCGCTAACGACGTCGTTCCTTTAAGTCATAGTAAGATCAGAAGGTAGTCTTGTTATTACATTTGCTGATCACTCCAACGACATCGTTTTACTTTATATTTATTTAAAATACGTCGCGACTGGTTCCTATTTGTTGCGACTGGTGCTGATCATTCAGCAGGTACAAGTCTTGCGACTGGTGCTATTCCTTTGCGACTGGTTTTCTTTCAACCAGTTCCATTTTAACGATATGTTTCCAAAGTCGAATTCGATACTCAGTAAAGTTTTAAAATGGGAAGCAAATGTTTAAAATGATGGAACCCGATGATTTACAGAAATGTTTAAAGAAAGGATTGTTAAGGAACAAAAGATGTTTTAGATTATGGCATAGATAGTTACGGTCACCAAGGAGAAGGGTGAGCAGTTGCCTAGATGTCGACTGCCCTCTCATATGAGCTATATGCTAAAACTGATATCGGGAGTCATTTTGATCAAAGTGCAAATTGGACCACATAGAACTTATATGCCATGATCAACTGAAAATGAAATTGAAAGAAATGAGAAACTGGGCTATCTTCCCCTGTTTCTGCCATTGAAATGTTTACGAAAATGATATTGTATATTGAAGTTCCTTAACATATGAATTATACAGATGTCTGCCTGCATTTTATGAAATTGATACTACTCAGATTTTACTTGCTGAGCCTTTAGGCTCACTAGCTTTTCAGCTGTTGTAATCTGCGATTGCAAAGTTATATGAAATACCCTGTTTTCCGCAAAAGTTTTTAGCAGTAGCGCGCGTATTTGAGTATCTGCTGAATTTCGAATTGGTCTTGAGTTTCGTTTTTCTTGGAGTTATAAGAGATGCAGCTTATAACAAATTATCTTTTAGCCCTTCTTTTATTCGAAAATTTTTGTTTACCCCATTTCTCGTGGCCCCGTTGGGTTTGGGTGTCACAACATGGTATCAGAGCAACGTTCCTGAGATAAACACACTCACCATCAGCTGGATCAAAGGTTCATCATCTGTTCTTCTAAGTTGTGAGTTTATTTTCAGAGCATTGTCTTTAAAATTATTTAGCATGTTCTGATTTATGCATGTGGTGGATTATGGGCTATAGAATATAGAATGTCAGGAAGAGGACGAGGAAGAACTAGAAGTAGTATTCCTCTAGAAGAAACAGAGAGTGATAACAATGCTAACATCACTCAATTGTTAAGAATTCTGGTAGAAAAAAATAACAACAGAGGAAATGGTCAATCTTCCAGCAGCAGGGGACCAAGTAACGATGATCCCCAAGAGAAATTTAGGCGCCAGAAGCCTAAGGAATTTAGTGGAACTACTGATCCACTAATTGCTGAGAGTTGGATAAAATCCATGGAGGTTATTTTCGAGTACCTCCAACTGTCTGATTTAGATAGGCCAAGGTGCGCCATCTACATGCTAAGGGAAGGTGCAATGATTTGGTGGGAAGGAGTCAAGATGTCTGTGGATCTGCTGAATCTCACCTGGGCAGATTTCAAGCGAGTATTCTATGAGCAATACTTCACAGCGGGGAAAAGATCTGAGTTGAAGAGGGAATTTTTGACCCTCAAGCAAGGGAGTTCAACCGTACAGGAGTATGTGCGGACGTTTGAGAGAGGGTGCTATTTTGTGCCAATGATAGGAAGTGACCCAGAAGAGAAATTGAGTCACTTCGTAGAAGGGTTGAAGCCAATGTTTAAGATGAATGTGAGGCTGTCAGTGCCAAGAACTTATAGGGAAGCAGTGGATAGAGCCTTGCAAATTGAAAGAGATTGGAAAGATCTTGATGAAGAAAGGCAACAAAAGAGACAAGCCTTTCAGCAGAAGGATCAAAGGCCATTTAAGAAACAGAACAAGAACCAGCAGAGGCCTCAGGAGCAAAAGCCTCTACAAATTCAACCTATAAGCTCCGTTCCTGCTGGTAAATAGGCCATTGTGTCCTAAATGTCAAAAGCCTCATTTGGGACAATGCAGACTTGGACAAAACGTCTGCTACAAGTGTGGAATGCCTGGAAATATTTTGAAAAATTGTCCAAAGTCTAAGCAGCTGGTGACCAGCAGAGCCTATGTGATGACGGTTGATCAAGCTCCTCCTGAGTCGACAGTGGTTACAGGTGAAATTTCGATAGCTGGATTTACTTCTCTAGCTTTGTTAGATTCAGGAGCCACGCATTCATTCATTTCTGCTGAGTTTATTAAGAAATTGGTTATCCAGCCAGAACAAGTAATGATAGGTTATTGTGTATCGGTACCATCAGGGGAAAAGCTGGTATCGCACGAATTGTTTAGAAGTTTAGAACTTAAACTTCAAGGGCATAAGATTACTGGTGATTTAATTGTGTTGCCAATGCCAGAGTTTGATTTAATTTTGGGAATAGATTTGCTAACTAAGTATGGGGTAGTAATTGACTTCAAACTAAGAGCGGTAGCTGTCAACCCACCAGGAAAAGAGCCATTCCAGTTTTTGGCCAAACATGTTAATAAAATCCCTTCAATTATATCCTCCTTAACAGCAACTGTTAGACCCCAACTGTCAATGGTAGAAGTAGCAAATGAATTCCCTGAGGTTTTTCCAGAAGACATTCAAGGATTGCCACCAGACAGGGAGTTGGAGTTTTCCATTGATATAATCCCAGGAGCTGCTCCAGTATCAAGACCACCATATCGGCTAGCTCCAATAGAGATGAAAGAATTGAAAGAACAGATACAAGATCTGTTGGAGAAAGGATTTATTAGACCAAGTACTTCGCCATGGGGAGCCCCTGTTTTGTTTGTTAAGAAAAAGGATGGGAGTATGAGATTGTGTATAGATTATCGCGAGTTAAATAAATTGACGATTAAGAATAAGTATCCATTACCTAGGATAGAAGATCTTTTCGACCAGTTAAGAGGGTCAGTAGTATTTTCTAAGATCGAATTGAGGTCTGGATATCACCAATTGAAGATTAAGGCAGCTGATGTATATAAGACAGCCTTTAGGACTAGATATGGTCATTACGAATTTTTGGTGATGCCCTTTGGACTTACAAATGCTCCATCAGCATTTATGGACGTAATGAATAGGGTCTTTCAACCATACTTAGACCAGTTTGTAGTTGTATTTATCGATGATATCTTAGTTTATTCTAAGACCCAGTAGGAGCATGTTCAACATTTACGAATCGTGCTCCAGATTTTAAAAGACAAGCAGTTGTTTGCTAAATTCAGCAAGTGTGATTTCTGGATGGAGAAAGTATCGTTCCTAGGCCATATAATCTCTAGGGATGGAATAGAAGTCGACCCTACTAAAGTGGAAGCGGTTCGCGACTGGCCAACACCAAAGAATGTAGCAGAGATAAGGAGTTTCTTGGGTTTAGCTGGATATTATCGGCGGTTTATCCAAG
>KQ991032.1:107012-123076 GCA_001598015.1 Dorcoceras hygrometricum | reverse complement strand
TGAATTTGCGTCGCTGCTGAATTTGCGTCGCTAAATTGTCGCTGCTGGTTTCTTTTCAAGCTCAACGACTGATCCTTAGCGTTAAGTCAAAACGTTGTCGTGTCAACTTATTCAAGCGACACCGTTTTGATATCGTTGTAAAGCACCTGCTGGTTACCTTTAAGTAATGCACCTGCTGAAATCTTGCAATCGCTGATTCCAAGATAACTGTAGCTATCTGCTGGTTTTAATCATCGCACAAGCCATCTGCTGAATCTTTAGCGCGAAGGCAAAACGCTGTCGTATCGACTTATTCAAACGACATCATTTTGCTATCGCTAACTTCAAGTACCAACTGCTGGTTTGCGCTGTAGCTTCCTGCTGATTGCTGACGTTACTGCTGATGTCATCATTGCTTAGCTCTCCTGCTGGCCTTCTCACACGAGCTGATCTTTCTTCATCTGCTGATCATAAATGGCCAACTGCTGAGTTCGTGTCGCTGAATTTTCTGCTGAGTTGTCTGCTGACTGAGAAGAAGCTGAGTTTGACTGCTGAGGAATCAGATTTTAGATTAGTGATTAATCGAATTGGTTGGGATTGGTCGCGAGGTTTTTGAGAGAAATCTGATCTCCAGTAGAATAGATATTTGAATTCAGCAGTAGCGCCTGTTGATGAAAGCTGATCAGCAGTTGATGGCGCGAGAGTAAAACGCCATCGTTTCATGGGACCAGCAGTTGCACGTTGAATTGGTTACTGTAGCGGAAGGGATGATACGTTGTCGTTTCGATCTTAGAGGTTGCTGCTGGAAGGCTTGGCTTTTAGCGCGAAAGTGATCGAGAGAGCGACACATGTTGGTCAACATTTTTGAGTGATTGACTGTTGGATCAGCAGATGCGTGAGTTTAGAGTGACCAGCTGCTGGTTTGGGAACCCAGTCGTAGAAGTGGAGCGACGTCGTTTCGTTAAGTTGATACGCTGCATTTTGAGTGTTGCGTATGAATCCAGCAGCGAGGGGTTGTTGTGAGTAATGCGTTGCGACTATAGAACCAGCAGGTGGTAACGATGCTGACGTAACCTTTACGATGTCGTTTGGAAAATCTGGTACCAGCTTTTGGTTGTTTAGCAAGCGATAGATGTACCAGCTGGTGGAGCGCAACGATGTCGTTTAAGTTAGTTGGGACGGTGTCGTTTTGAGATGTTTTCTCGTGAATGCTTCGACTGGTTGTTGCTGCTGGTTTTAGCGAAATAAGAGAAGGCACCTGCTGGGAGATTGTTTACTGTTCATGTCGGATGGATTGGTGATCAGCAGACGAAGGAATTGAGATATATATATAAATAGAGGTGTTGATCGACACTTAGAAGTATTGAGAACCAGATTTCGCGTGACCAGCCGTTGGTATTTGCTTGAAGAGATCTGGTACCAGCTTTTGGTTGTTTCACAAACGATAGATGTACCAGCTGGTGGAGCGCAACGATGTCGTTTAAGTTGGTTGGGACGGTGTCGTTTTGAGATGTTTTCTCGTGAATGCTTCGACTGGTTGTTGCTGCTGGTTTTAGCGAAATAAAGAGAAGGCACCTGCTGGGAGATTGTTTACTGTTCATGTCGGATGGATTGGTGATCAGCAGACGAAGGAATTGAGATATATATATAAATAGAGGTGTTGATCGACACTTAGAAGTATTGAGAACCAGATATTCCTTATCTCTTTTCCAAATCCTCGTCGAGCTACTGTTCACCCGAGACATTTCTTCATTAGATTTTCATCGTTCTCCGTCTATGATTTGAGTGTTTTCGGTGGCGCTGAGTTCCCTGTGAGTTTCTCTTTCGATTGTTACTCATTTGAAGCTGCAGAACGACCTTGGGAAAGAATTCGAAGCTGCTGGTTGCTGGTTGTGAGGTTGTCGTGCCCCTGTTCGAATTTAGTTGAATAGCATTTTGAAATATTCGGGTTATTTCATCCTCCCCACCTTAATAGAAGTTTCGTCCTCAAAACTTGAGTCCTCATATTATCTACCGACGGATGTGGTTAACTTTGATCTCCAGCTCTTCTTTGATGGTATCCGGTTCGCATATAGATTTGGTTTAGGATGACGAATCACTCGAGTTTGGTTGTTAAATGTTATCTGCTTCATATGAATGGTGGTTGTAGAATGGGTACGGGAAGCGGAAGGAATCATCTTATGAATAAGTGATGATGAAATGACAATAGGGGATTTCCATATTATTTCATGGAGGTGAGTTGTAAGGATTTGTTGACCCGAAGAAAAAGATTATGATCGAGCCAATGAACGAAAAATCAACCTGATAAGGGGTTTCTTCTGGAAACTAACTCAAACAAATCAAAGAAATATAGCTGGTGAACTAAAAGTTTATCTGAATGACAATAAAGAGACGTGAAGTCTGAAGAAGACAGAAGAAGTCTGAATAGGGAAGTCTGAACGTGAAGTCTGGTAGAAATCTGGATTTCCAAAAAGTGAAGTCTGGAGAAATCTGATCGAGAGATGCGATGAGAGGATTGAAGAGAAGTCTGACGAAGTCTGTCAGTAGTAAAGTAAAGAAGCCTTCAGAAGAAGTCTGAATGTGAGAGCAAATCAGAGAAGAACTGTAGTGCATCAAGAATCCGATTGAAGTTTATATGTAATCAGATGTCAACAGAAGGTGAAGAGAAGAAGTTGAATCAGGGAGTTAAGGAGAAATCTAATCAGAGTATCGCGTACAGAGAAGAGAAGAGGGAAAGTTGTACAGTAGAAATCTGATAAACAGGAGAAGTCTGATTGGAGTGAAGGTAAGAGGAATCTGGATTCATATGCGAAGAGAAGGTAAAATCAGACGTCGATGCGTAGAACAGAAGTAAAACAAAAGTAATTCAGATGTTGAGCAGAAGATGTTGTCCAACGGACTTATTTGAATACGAGAAGATTTGAAGAAGTAGATTGATCGATGAAGAATCTCATGAATTCAATAGGATGCAATGGAAGATCTCCGAATAAATGAAAATTTTCCGGAAGCAAAAGATCCAAAACAAAATCGAATGACGCCAAAAATTTTCAGATGGAACTGAACCTTTCGATTTAAATGAGAAAAATCGAATGAAATGAAATTTGTGAATAAATAGGAAGGTTTGGAAGAAATTGAAATTTCCGGATCAAATTGAAATTTCAAAAAAATATGCACGTTGGAATGAAGTTGAGATTTCCATAGAAAAATCACTTCAAGAAGAAATTTAACTTTCTGAATAAAATTGATCTTTGTGTAAGACTTATTTTTTCGGATGAAATCAGAACTCTTTCTGCTAGAACTTTCCATCCGGATTTTGAACCTGGTTAGCTCTGATACCACTAAAATGTCACGCCCCGAGACCGGGCCTAGACGTGAACACCGGCGATGTTTAATAATTATTCATTACAAAACATCAAGCCTCATAGTGCAGCTCAAAACCAGTCTATTACATAATCAAAATGATCGTCTTTACAACTGAAAATCGGAGAAATTGAATAACAGAGTGCGGAAGCGAAAATTACATTAACAAAGAAAAGCAGAGTCTTCACCAAACCAAAAACAGATCTTGTTCCTCTTCTTCAACATGTTCTTCATTCTTATCTGGGTGGAGAAGTAAGGGGTGAGTGTTTGGGGAAACACTCAGCAAGTGGGGGATACCATTCGAGCATACAAAATATACATATACATATACTGAATAACAGATTTCAGAACAGAGCTTAGACAGAACAGAGCATAAACAGAACAGAGCATAACAGAGCAGAGCATAACATAACAGAGAGCAGACAGATAGCACTAATGATTACTTCGTGTCTATGGTTTACTGATCAGTCCCTAATTTTTACTCCTCTAAGGGGTCGAGGACATGTGGTTACACCAAGTAACCCAGAGTGCGGAATATTCCATAGACACATATAACGACAGAATCGTGTCTATGGTTTACTGATCAATCCATAATTTTTACTCCTCTAAGGGGTCGAGGCCATGTGGTTACACCAAGTAACCCAGAGTACGAAATATTCCGTAAACCCATATTACGATAGCAAAAATCAGTGCAAGCGGAGTTTGAATGAGACAAAAATCTGAACAAAAGGTGCTCGAACAGTAGACTTAAAACTGAACTTTCGAAATGAATATATATAATATAACAAACGGAATTAATTGCAAAAGCCCACTTACCTTCAAACTTTTCGGGGGAAATCTGGTAGTACAGAAATCTGGAATTGGCGTATGACTTCTGCTAAACTTCGCACAATTGCTCGTAGGATTTCAACGAGAAATCTGGTAGCAAAACTTCTGGGGCACGTCACAATTTGCGCAGGATTCTGGCTAAGAGACTTGGCAAAAACTCCTGCAGAACTTTGGCGTGAAGAAATGTTGCTTTTCTGACTGAGGGAATTTCGACGTGGTGTGGAAATTCTACGATTACAATCGGGTATTTATAGGTGGCGAGGAAGGGGATTCGAGCGTCCACCGTTAAAGGCCTTTAATTCCCTCATTACGTCGAATGTTACAAAATCATTAACGTAGGCATTGATTTGGGTGAGTGAATCGATCATTAATCCCCTAAATCGGCCGTTACAGCGTGAAGTCTGCCTTGTACGCGTGAGAAATCTCTTCGAATTTTTACGGTGAAGCTTTCTGTTCAAAATCTTGCTTCGCGTCGAGGAACCTGGATTCTGAAGCTTCGTGGAGAAGATGAAGTCTGCATCGCTACATCGCCAGCTGCTGAATTTGCGTCGCTGCTGAATTTGCGTTGCTGCTGAATTTGCGTCGCTGCTTCATTTGCGTCGCTAAATCATCGCTGCTGGTTTCTTTTCAAGCTCAACGCTGATCTTTAGCATTAAGTCAAACGTTTTCGTGTCAACTTATTCAAGCGACACCGTTTTGATATCGTTGTAAAGCACCTGCTGGTTATCTTTAAGTAATGCACCTGCTGGAATCTTGCAACAGCTGATTCAAGATAACTGTAGCTATCGGTTGGTTTTAATCATCGCACAAGCCATCTGCTGAATCTTTAGCGCGAAGGCAAAACGCTGTCGTATCGACTTATTCAAACGACATCATTTTGCTATCGCTAACTTCAAGTACCAACTGCTGGTTTGCGCTGTAGTTTCCTGCTGATTGCTGACGTTACTGCTGATGTCATCATTGCTTAGCTCTCCAGCTGGCCTTCTCGCACCAGCTGATCTTTCTTCATCTGCTGATCATAAATGTCCAACTGCTGAGTTCGTGTCGCTGAATTGTCTGCTGAGTTGTCTGCTGACTGAGCAGAAGCTGAGTTTGACTGCTGAGGAATCAGATTTTAGATTAGTGATTAATCGAATTGGTTGGGATTGGTCACGAGGTTTTTGAGAGAAATCTGATCTCCAGTAGAAGAGATATTTGAATTCAGCAGTAGCGCCTTTTGATGAAAGCTGATCAGCAGTTGATGGCGCAAGAGTAAAACGCCGTCGTTTCGTGGGACCAGCAGTTGCGCGTTGAATTGGTTACTGTAGCGGAAGGGATGATACGTTGTCGTTTCGATCTTAGAGGTTGCTGCTGGCAGGCTTGGCTTTTAGCGCGAAAGTGATCGAGAGAGCGACACGTGTTGGTCAACATTTTTGAGTGATTGACTGGTGGATCAGCAGATGCGTGAGTTTAGAGTGACAAGCTGCTGGTTTGGGAACCCAGTCGTAGAAGTGGAGAGACGTCGTTTCGTTAAGTTGAAACGCTGCGTTTTGAGTGTTGCGTATGAATCCAGCAGCGAGGGGTTGTTGTGAGTAATGCGTTGCGACTGGAGACCCAGCAGGTGGTAGCGATGCTGACGTAACCTTTACGATGTCGTTTGGAAGATCTGGTACCAGCTTTTGGTTGTTTAGCAAGCGATAGATGTACCAGCTGGTGGAGCGCAACGATGTTGTTTAAGTTAGTTGGGACGGTGTCGTTTTGAGATGTTTTCTCGTGAATGCTTCGACTGGTTGTTGCTGCTGGTTTTAGCGAAAGAAAGAGAAGGCACCTGCTGGGAGATTGTTTACTGTTCATGTCGGATGGATTGGTGATCAGCAGACGAAGGAATTGAGATATATATATATATAGAGGTGTTGATCGACACTTAGAAGTATTGAGAACCAGATATTCCTTATCTCTTTTCCAAACCCTCGTCGAGCTACTGTTCACCCGAGACATTTCTTCATTAGATTTCGTCGTTCTCCGCCGATGATTTGAGTGTTTTCGGTGGCGCTGAGTTCCCTGTGAGTTTCTCTTTCGATTGTTACTCATTTGAAGCTGCAGAACGACCTTGGGAAAGAATTCGAAGCTGCTGGTTGCTGGTTGTGAGGTTTCCGTGCCCCTGTTCGAATTTAGTTGAATAGCATTTTGAAATTTCGGGTTATTTCAATATCCACGCATGAGAGCGAGCGGTGAATCCTCGACAACGAAGCATCAACTCCTACATGCATCTCGATTGTTACTCATTTGAAGCTGCAGAACGACCTTGGGAAAGAATTCGAAGCTGCTGGTTGCTGGTTGTGAGGTTTCCGTGCCCCTGTTCGAATTTAGTTGAATAGCATTTTGAAATTTCGGGTTATTTCAATATCCACGCATGAGAGCGAGCGGTGAATCCTCGACAACGAAGCATCAACTCCTACATGCATCGGGGCCTCACCCAATACCACTGCCTAATGATCCCAAATGAGTCGGCAAATGGGTCAAAGTGAGACGCCTATATGTAGAGTCTCAATGACGTTTCGAGTAGTGAGGACTAATCAGTACAACCAAGACCTCGGACTTATCCACTCGACAAATGGTAACCACTTGGAAAGTCCAAACGAGGGTATTTCGATAGATCACCAGGTCACTATCAATCTGCATGCTCAGAACATCACAATGTTCCCTACCAATGAAACATGGTACTTCACATCACAGACGCTAGTCTCAAGCTCGAGCGGCCTTATCCTCATTTTGACGGCCCAATCGACTAGGAACGAATTCAGAATGCACAGTGATATGTGTTTCATGATAGCCATCATATCCACTATCACATCTAACATACACTATGGTGCATTCTAGGTCTTTATCCAACACAATTGTTAACATCATATAACATAATGAAAATAAAGAATGCCATAAAGAAATGCGAACATCATATATAAAGATTGTCATATACAAGAGTCTATAAAACCCACACGCCACAAGTTGGCTAGTTGGGCATCTACTCTAACAGTTTATTCTCAATAGATACCAGCTTTTACTTTCGATAGAATCAACAGCAACCATCAGACGTTGTATTTCTCTTCGCCCCTCAAAACGACGTCGCGTCAACTAATTAAAACGACGCCTCTGTGCGCCCACAACTGATGACATATTCTCTCAACTTGATCAATTGCTGAAACGCGAAACAATTCGGATGACGTAAAGAATCGCGTCATATTTTCTGCCAACAGCTGGTTTCACTAAAACACCCAACGATGATGTATGTGATATGTCACCATTGCTGCCAGTAGCTGCCACCAGCGTTACAATCAACACGCTGCGTTTCAACTTATCAAAACGACGTCACCTCACCATCAACAACTGGTCACTTGAAATAATTTAAACGACATCGTAATGAATACGTCATACTCTCTGTTGACAGCTGATCTCCTAACCCAGCGGCTGGATCAAACAATGCAACAAGTCCCTCACGACTGGTACCAGTGTTGGCGACAATGGCGGATTCGGATCCCGTTTCCCGGGGGCGCAGCGAAAGTTTAAAAGTTTTGCCCTGAGAAACGTTCAATACATCAAAACAATTCTATAATCCATGCATAGTATGTTTGAATCGTTACCTTGCTGGCGTCTAGGTGCCTGGCTCCGATCAGTTTCACAAGGAAACCGACACTTCAAATGGTAGGCGGCGATAGATTGTCAATCAGGTCCACGACCGGAAGCACGAATCCTTCGTCAGCCTGCACTAGAAGGACTGAAGAATTCGACGCGAACAGAATCTCCTCGTCGTGGTGATCGAAACAAGTCCGATCACGTAAACGGCGGCACACGGCGGCGGCACGGGGCGGCGCAAGGCGGCGGCCGATTGGGGCGTGTGGGAGAGGAGGGAGGCGGCTAGGTAGACTAGGGTTTAGTGAATGAATTAATTATTCTAGCCGTAGACCAACTCCTTTAATTAAAGATGGTACATGGGCTTGAACCGGCCCAATGGACTTGGGTCAAACCCAGGTCCATATGAACATCCAGTTCATTTAATTCGTTGTGGTTTCATCATAATCCCGATTGACGATCAGATCGGACCGATCAAATCAGTTTCCAAAACTGAGTATTATGACGTGAAAACAATTTTTCAGATATCCTGTCCAAAATTACAGTTTAGCCCCTCAACTTTTGGGAAATCGCAATTTGATCCCTGTTGACTTTTAGGAAGTCGCACTCCCTAAAATCCTCCTCCTATGCTCAACACGTTGAGCTCACTTTCCGTGTGGGAATCATTAATCCAGTACTTTGTGTGACCCTCAATGGTTCAGGGATACAGCTAGCCGTGGGCCCACAACCATTGTGACTCCGAAATCATAATTTCGGACTTGCCCATCGGATCATGGTAAAGCGCCTAGCAACATCGCCCCATGATCCCCTAGGTATCACTGATAGTGCCTGCAAGAACCAGTTGGTCGTGGTTAGCGTACATTACGGTCCTTTCTACACATAATCTCGATCAAATCAACGACCATTGATAAATCGAGAGTCGCTAGAGATCCGATAGCAATGCATACATCTTGGAGATCGAATAGTGACATCGCGAGTGTAACTAGATAAACCCATTTACCTAAAACACATCCAGTACTCTAGCCAGAGATTTATACACTATTATCGCCTCAGATAGCATAGGATATCCACGCATAAAAGCGAGCGGTGAATCCTCGACAACGAAGCATCGACTCCTACATGCATCGGGACTTCACCCAATCCCGCCGCCTAATGACTCCAAGTGAGTCGGCAAACGGGTCAAAGTGAGGCGCCTATCATGTAGAGTCTCAATGACGTTTCGAGTAGTGAGGACTAATCAGTACAACCATGACCTCGGACTTATCCACTCGACAAATGGTAACCACTTGGAAAGTCCGAACGAGGGTAGTTCGATAGATCACCAGGTCACTATCCATCTGCATGCTCAGAACATCACAATGTTCCCTACCAATGAAACATGGTACTTCACATCGCAGATGCTAGTCTCAAGCTCGGGCGGCCTTATCCTCATTTTGACGGCCCAATCGACTAGGAACGAGTTCAGAATGCACAGTGACTATTAGATGTGTTTCATGATAGCCATCATATCCACTATTACATCTAACATACACTATGGTGCATTCTAGGTCTTTATCCAACACAATTGTTAACATTATATAACATAATGAAAATAAAGAATGTCGTAAATAAATATGTATTTCATAAATAAAGATTGTCATATACAAGAGTCTATAAAACCCACACGCCACAAGTTGGCTAGTTGGGCATCTACTCTAACAATCTCCCACTTGCCCTATAGCCAACTACTCATCAGACGCAGTCCCATTGTTTCGCGATGTTTTTCAAACAACGGTCCTGGAAAGGGCTTCGTAAGTGGATCGGCAACCGGATTATGTGGTATTTCCTCAGTATATGTTTGGATCTTTGGTGAGACCTAGGCTCCTTTGCTTGCGCAACGGCACCCGTGTTATCGCAGTACACCAGGACTGGACAAATTCCATCAGGAATGACGTCCAACTCTTGGACGAAATTCCTTATCCAAACCGCCTCCTTAGCAGCAGCTGATGCTGCGATGTACTCACCCTCAGTGGTTGAATCCGTGATGGTGTCTTGCTTGGAACTCTTCCAAGAGACAGCACCACCATTGAGCATGAATACAAATCCGGAGGTTGACTTCGAATCATCCACGTTACATTGGAAGCTAGAATCAGTGTAGCCTTCCAATTTCAGTTCACCACCCCCATAGACCATGAACATATTCTTAGTCCTTCGTAAGTACTAGATATTATCCTTCACAGCCTTCCAATGCAATTGGCCGGGGTTGGCCTGGTAGCGGCTCGTGACACTCAGAGCATATGCGACATCCGGTCTAGTTGAGATCATGCCATACATAATACTACCTATTGCCGAGGCATATGGCACACGTGTCATACTATCTATCTCCTCATCAGTCTTCGAACACATAGACTTAGATAGAGTGACCCCATGGCTCATAGGTAGGTGTCCTCTCTTGGTCTCTTCCATAGAGAACCTCATAAGTATGGTATCGATGTAGGTAGCTTGGGTGAGTCCGAGCATCCGTTTCGATCTATCCCGATAGATCTTTATTCCAAGAATATAGGATGCTTCACCCATGTCCTTCATCGAGAAATTACTAAACAACCATACTTTAGTTGACTGCAGCATTCCTACATCATTCCCAATGAGTAGAATGTCATCAACGTAAAGTACAAGGAATGTCACAGCGCTTTTAAATACCTTCTTATATACACATGGCTCCTCGGGATTCTTGATGAAACCAAATTCCTTAATTTTTTCATCGAATCTCAGGTTCCAACTCCTCGATGCTTGTTTGAGACCGTAAATCGATCTATGAAGTTTGCATACTTTATTCTCACTTCCTACAGATGTGAAACCTCAGGCTGCGTCATATAGATCTCTTCCTTAATGTTTCCATTAAGGAACGTAGTTTTCACATCCATTTGCCATATCTCATAGTCGTACCATGCTGCTATGGCAAGTAAGATTCTAGTTGACTTGAACATTGCGACTGGTGAAAAGGTTTCATCATAGTCAACACCTTGCCTTTGAGTGTAACCTTTCGCGACCAGTCGTGCCTTGTAGGTCAATACCTTACCAGCAGGCCCAAGTTTCCTCTTGTATATCCATTTACACCCAACAGGAACAATTCCTTCGGGAGTATTAGCAAGAGTCCAAACTTGGTTCGCATGCATCGAGTCAATCTCAGACTGCATTGCTTCAAGCCACAAATTAGAAGCAGCATCGGAAATTGCCTCCTTGAAAGTTCTTGGATCATATCCAACAACTTGATCACCCTGATCATCTTCAAGAAGGAAACCATATCTTTCAGGAGCCCTAGGAACCCTTTCGGATCTCCTAGGTGAGACCATTTCTGGTACTGGCTCTGTAGGTGCGGGAGATTCACTTGGTACTTCAATTGTTTCTCGAACCTCTTCGAGTTCTACTATCTTGCCTTTTCTATCAAGTAGAAACTCCCTTTCCATAAAGGTGGCATTCTTAGAAACAAACACTTTTTTTTCGTTTGGATAGTAGAAGTAGTATCCAATAGAATTCTTTGGATACCCAATGAAGTAGCTAAGATGGATCTAGTATCCAGCTTATCTCCCACTGTCTGCTTCACGTAAGCAAGACATCCCAAAATCCTCATGTATGAGTACTTGGGTGGTTTGCCCATCCATATCTCATATGGAGTCTTATCTACTGCCTTGGTGTGGACATTGTTCAACAACATTACGGCCGTTTCGAGCGCATAGCTCCAAAACGAGGTAGGAAGCTCATCATAGATCGAAACATGTCCATCAAGGTTCGATTACAACGCTTCGCCACACCATTGAGCTGTGGTGTGGCCGGAGGAGTCCACTGTGCGAGAATCCCATTCTCTTTAAGATAGTCTTGAAATTCAGCACTTAAGTATTCACCACCTCGATCGGATCGAAGTGCTTTAATACTTTTGCCTAATTGATTTTCCACTTCAGTCTTGAATTCTTTGGACCTTTCAAAGGATTCAGACTTGTGCTTCATTAAGTACAAGTACCCATACCTAGAGTAATCATCGGTAAGGTGATGAAGTATGTGTGACCGTACTTAGTACCAATGCTAAGTGGGCCACACACATCAGTATGGATCAAATCCAATAGGCCTTGGGTACGTTCAGGCTTGCCCTTGAAGGGTTGTTTAGTCATCTTTCCCTTGAGACAAGACTCACAAGTCGGTAGGGAGTTAATGTCTGACAAATCAAACATGTCACTCCTAACTAACTTGTTCATCCTTCTCAAAGAAATATGACCTAGCCTAGCGTGCCAAAGTTGTGCTGGGTTCAAGCTATCGTGTTTCCTTTTAATTGTCGTTGTATGTGTTTCGACATCGCGAGTTGGAACTGGTTTTAATTTTAAGGTGTATAGATCGTTTTCAAGTTCCCCAATACCAATCAAACATTCATTCTTGTATATATTACAAATCGAATTAGCAAAAACACAATAATATCCATCACTATCAAGCATAGAAACAGAAATAATGTTCTTTATTAATTCAGGAACAAATAAAACGTCTTTCAATAACAACTTAAAATGATAAGACAGAAATAAATAAACATCTCCTATAGCTACTGCAGCAACTCTTGCTCCATTGCCCAGCCTCAAGTGGGTCTCACGCTCTCTAAGACGTCGGCTTCTTGTCATCACCTGCAAATCATTGCAGATATGAGATCCACATCCGGTATCAAGTACCCAAGAATTCAAATTAAGAGACATATTTATTTAGATATAGAACATACCTTTTGCAGTTCGCAACTGCTCGAGGTACTCCTTGCAGTTCCTCCTCCAATGCTCAGGCTTGTGGCAGTGGTGGCAAACATCCTCGGACTTGTTTGGCTTGGAAGCCTTTGCCTTGGGCTTCTTGGTGGGATTTTCCTCCTTCGCAGGGGCAGAACTCTTCTTACCCTTGCGTCTGGGCCCCTTCTTCGCAGAGGAAGAAGAGCCCATAAGGAGGACTATTAGAGTAGATGCCCAACTAGCCAACTTGTGGCGTGTGGGTTTATAGACTCTTGTATATGACAGCTTTATATATGATATTCGCATTTGTTTATGGCATTCTTTATCTTCATTATGTTATATAATGTTAACAATTGCGTTGGATAAAGACCTAGAATGCACCATAGTGTATGTTAGATGTGATAGTGGATATGATGGCTATCATGAAACACATCTAATAGTCACTGTGCATTCTGAATTCGTTCCTAGTCGATTGGGCCGTCAAAATGAGGATAAGGCCGCCCGAGCTTGAGACTAGCATCTGCGATGCGAAGTACCATGTTTCATTGGTAGGGAACATTGTGATGTTCTGAGCATGCAGATGGATAGTGAACTGGTGATCTATCGAACTACCCTCGTTCGGACTTTCCAAGTGGTTACCATTTGTCGAGTGGATAAGTCCGAGGTCTTGGTTGTACTGATTAGTCCTCACTACTCGAAACGTCATTGAGGCTCTACATGATAGGCGTCTCACTTTGACCCGTTTGCCGACTCACTTGGGGTCATTAGGCGGCGGGATTGGGTGTGACCCCGATGCATGTAGGAGTCGATGCTTCGTTGTCGAGGATTCACCGCTCGCTTACATGCGTGGATATCCTATGCTATCTGAGGGGATAATAGTGTATAAATCTCTGGACAGAGTACTAGAAGTGTTTTAGGTAAATGGGTTTACCTAGTTACACTCGCGATGTCACTATTCGATCTCCAAGATGTATGCATAGCTATCGGATCTCTAGCGACTCTCGATTTACCAATGGTCGTTGATCTGATCGGGATATATGGATTGAAAGGACCGCACTGTACGCTAACCACGACCAGTTGGTTCTTGCAGGCACTATCAGTGATACCTAGGGGATCATGGGGCGATGTTTCTAGGCGTTTTACCATGATCCGTTAGGCAAGTCCGAAATTGTGATTTCGGAGCCGCAATGGTTGCGGGCCCACGGCTAGCTGTATCCCTGAACCATTGAGGGTCACATAAGTACTGGATTCAAGATTCCCACACGGACCCACGGCTAGCTGTATCCCTGAACCATTGAGGGTCACATAAGTACTGGATTCAAGATTCCCACACGGAAACTGAGCTCAATGTGTTGAGCATAGGAAGAGGATTTTGGGAAGTGCGACTTCCTAAAAGTCAACAGGGGTCAAATCGTGATTTCCCGCTATTGAGGGGCAAAACGGTCATTTTGGACTAGGTATCTGAAAAATCGTTTTTCACATCATAATATTCAGTTTTGGAAACTGAGTTGATCGGTCCGATCTGATCGACGATCGGAGTTATGATGATACCGTGGTGATTTAAATGAACCGAATGTTCATATGGACCTGGGTATGACCCAAGTCCAATGGGCCGGTTCAAGCCCATCTACCAACTTAATTTAATTAATATGGTTAGGGCTTAATCACACACAAGAATCATAACAAAACCCTAGCCTCCAACTCTAAGGTTTCGGCCGCCCCTTCCTCTCCCAAAGCCGCCGCCGCCGGCCACCACCATCACCGCCGCCCCTCGCCGGAATTTGTTCCGGCCAACTTTTCGAGGAGTTTCCGTCCGTGCTGATCTCGTCAGGCCTTCTAGTGCAGGCTGACGAAGGAACCTTGCTTCCGGTCGTGGACTTGATTAGACGTAATCTACCGCCGCCTACCGTGAAGAGCCAGTCTCCCTGTGATTCTGGTTGGAGCCAGCCGCCTGTCGCCAGCAAGGTAACACCCCGAGAAACGCCCTATGAATGGTTTATAGTGCTGTTTTCATTGTATTGAACGTTTCCCGATGCTATTTTTTAAACTTCCGCTGCGACGCCGGGAGACGGGATCCGGATCCGCCACCGCTTTTCCCAACAAGGACGGGCTTGTCCTTCTTTATAGTTCCCTCAAACACGACCAGCATGTT
This sequence comes from Dorcoceras hygrometricum, assembly GCA_001598015.1. NCBI lineage: Eukaryota > Viridiplantae > Streptophyta > Magnoliopsida > Lamiales > Gesneriaceae > Dorcoceras > Dorcoceras hygrometricum. The sequence goes on along the minus strand of KQ991032.1, from coordinate 108,418 downwards.
AACCACCTCTTCAAGGGTGGCTGCCAGCTTGTTCATATTGAAGTTGACCACAAAGGGGTCGAATGCAGCGGGCAGTGAGAGGAGAAGCACATCCACAGACAGCTCGTGTGGAAGTGTGATATCAAGGTCCGCCAGCTTTTCAACGAGCCCAATCATACGAACCCCATGCTCGTGGACCGAAGTCCCATCGCGCATGCGGCTTGTCATAAGCTCCTTGACAGTTCTCCCCATACAGTTCCTTGAGATGAAAGAGTATGTCAGCAGCATACTTCGTCTTCTCAAAGCGTCGTTGCATTTCGTTGGACATCGATGCCATCACATAGCATCGAGTCTTAAGCTCGTCGTCCCACCATTGTTTAAGCGTAATCAGCTCCTCAGGGCTGATATCGGCAGGGGCTTCCTTCGAAGGGCTCTTCTCTATCGTATAGAGAAGTTTCTCCGAAGCCAACACAATGTTGAGGTTTTGAAGCCAGTCTTGGTAGTTAAGACCGGTAAACTTGTTGCTATCCAGTATAGCAGCGAGTCGGTTTTTGATCGAAGACATTATAAATAAGTTTATACTGAAAAGAAAAACAGACATGCATTACTTGTTGGGGTAGCCGCGGTGGATCCGGATCACGCCACCCGGCGAGGCAGCGGAGGAACAAAAACAATACCGGGAGACGATCAATACAATTCAAATAAACACAACCATAGGGTGTTTAGATTGCTACCTTGCTGGCAACTCGTGCCTGGCTCCGACCAGTTTCTCGAGGAAACCGGCACTTCACGGTAGATTGCGGTAGACAACGTCAATCAGGTCCACGACCGGAGACAGGATTCCTTCATCAGCCTGCACTAGAAGGCCTGACGAGATCGGCACGGACGGATTCTCCTCGTCAAGATTGGCCAGAACAATTTTCCGTCAAGCGGCGGCGAGCGGCGGCGGCGGCGCGACGTGAGGTTGGAGAAGAGAGGGGGGCGGCGGCCTTGATGATTAGGGTTAGGGTTTGTGTAGTAGTCATATGTCATAATGAAGCTTAAGTCTAATTAAATAGACTTGGTGATGGATTTGGATCCGGCCCAACGGGCCCGGGTCCAACGGATGAACATTCAGTTCATCCCCATCACCGAGACTTCATCGTAACTCCGATCGCCGATCAGATCGGACCGATCAACTCAGTTTGCAAAACTGAATACTATGATCTGAAAAACCATTTTTCAGAACCCCAGTGCAAAATGACCGTTTTGCCCCTCAACATCGGCAAATCACGATTTGACCTCTGTTGACTTTTAGGAAGTCGCACTCCCCAAAATCCTCTTCGTATGCTCAAAACATTGAGCTGAGTATCAGTGCGGAAATCTCGAATCCAATACTTGTGTGACCCTCAATGGTTCAGGGATACAGCTAGCCGTGGGCCCACAAC
>KQ991032.1:54244-78230 GCA_001598015.1 Dorcoceras hygrometricum | reverse complement strand
CTGAACCTCCACTCTGTCCAGCTTGGTTACATGAAGATCCTGCAAGTTGGTAACGCAGACCCAAACAACACAAAAGCAGGAAAACAGATACGAGGTCAATCCTCAGTACGAAGAGCTAATCAAAACAGCTAATCATGCAACATGCTATAATCAATGCTATGAAATGCATGAGGGCTATCAAAGATCGGATAGCTAGACCAGCAAGTCGACTGGCAATCATATCGATCGAGCCTCTATACCACGCACAGCAAGTCAGCCGATGGAAATCATCGATCCGCGATCTTTAGGGTCCGTCAACCCATCACAGCTCGATGGTCTTCAGACACAACAAATAAGATAGCGTTGGAATTTTCAGGCACGACAAATCAGTCGGCCAGTCACAACGTGGCTCTCAAACAGGTCATCAAATCAAACTGTCAATCAGGCTCAAGATGTATGCATGTATGCCAATTCAATACTCAATTCAAATGCATACAATTCAATACGTGAAAACAGAATGTAAACTCAATCAATTTAACATGCTATATCACGTAATTCACAGAATTATATCATCAAGTCTCACAACATCAATTACAGCCATGTTCACGCTAAAGCTGCTAAATCTGCTCAACTCGTACCTTTCTGCTCAAATCTACCTCAACCGATTCTTGCAAAGGCACGGTACAACCACTGAAGCAACTCAGCCTCTTCCTGCTTTCGAAAATCCCAGCAGATACCTCCTACGAACTCAAATTTGTCACAGGGCCTCACATATAAGCTTAATTCTAGTTCAAATCTAAACTTCTAACCATCATAGTCTACGGTCAGAACCTTGCTCTAGTTCTACAAGTCTACCGAAGCTAGAAACAACAAGAGATGCTCACCCAGAAACTCAAACCAGCAGAAGAACCAACGAATTTCTCTGTACGAGGACACGGCAACTTCGCACTTCTTCTCCAACATTGATTCAGGGCTCCTACTGGGTGGAAATCGAAAGAGAAACTCACAACGAATCCAGCGCCACCAAAATCACTCAAAACATCGACGGAGAACGGCGGCAATCGACGAAATATAAGTCACGGTGAACAGTAGATATTCGAGGGTTTGGGAAAGGAGATAAGAAATATCGGGTCCAGAATATTTCTAAGTGTCGATCAACACTTCTATATATATAACCATTATATCCCACAGCTGCTGATCACAAAATATCCAGTCGATGTGAACAGTAGATATCTTTCAACAGATACCATCTCTTTCTTTCGATAAAACCAGCAGCAACCACCAGTCGATACATTTTCAAAGGAACATCAAAATGACACCGTTCCAACTAACTCAAACGACGTCGTAGATCTTCACCAGCTGACAACAGATATCTCTTTGCGAAACAACCAAAAGATGGTAACAGATCTCTTCAAAAACCCATCAGCGACTGATCTCGCGAAATAACACAAAACGACGACGCATCAACTAATCTAAAAGACGCCGTAATGGTGACGTAAGCATTGCTGCCAACAGCTGGTCACCCAATCACAATAATCAAAACGCAGCGTTTCAACTTATTCAAACGACGTCGCTTCTCATCATTCTCGTATTTGTCGCCTGCTGCCAGCAGCAACCATTCCAAGCGCAACTACTGCCAGCAGATAACAACGCGTCACGCCTACGTCATCTCTACTGATTCAAAATCCACCAGTTGAGAGCTACAGTACCGTTGACCCACGTTGACTTCCTAAATTCGCTACGACTGGTGTTTAGACAATAGCGCAACGGCTGAATTAACTTGGGGAATCAGATTTCACGCGCAAAACCTTCAAAATTCATGCGATAAATCCCAAATCAATTCGATTAATCACAAACTAAAAGTGTGATTCCTCACACAAACTCAGAGTTTTTTTATAAGAAATTTGCTCTCTAAATTCGCTCTGTCTAAGCTATGAAAATACAATGAATATATAATGAAAAACTTTGAAAACTTCTTCGGGAAAATTGGTAGATGGAATGTCACCATATACTTTTGCTTTTGCTTTAAGTCTTCATCAACTTTTGATTTTGACAGTGGGAATCACCTTTTGAAAATATGAGCTTTCTTTTGAGTCGGCAACCTTTGTCCTCTTTTGATAATGGGAACGATTTTTGATAGTGGGCATCTTCTTTTTGGAAAGTCTTTTGAAAAGCATTTGCCTTTGGCGTGTCTTGATCATGCTGTTTGAATAGACTTTGTCGTCCATGATAGCTTTGAATGCGGTGGGTGAAATGTCCACTGCTTTGTCTTCTTTTGATCATGGTGCACGTCTTTTAAAAACGCGTCCTTTGATGGAGAATCTTTTGCTGTGATGAGATTGTGGTCGGCCACAAATTTGATAAGGGTGGCACACGTTTCACCGAGAAACTTCTGGCCAATGAGATAATGGCACACGTTTCACCGAGAAACTTCTGGCCAATAATATTCATTTTTTTTTTTGAAATAGGTATAGATATATAACATTATTATTCATTTTGTTTGATCTTGTTCTAGGTCCCAAAACGTAGTACAAAGTAATGAAACTCATATGCCAATAGATTATTCAAACAGGTCTATAACTCAAGAATTTACTCCTGATTTCGAACATTTAAATCAAAAAAGATATATATATTTTTTAATTTAATTTTTTTTTTCAACTTCATATTTATAAAATCATCATTTCTTTCACTCATGTTTTCATTATTGTTCTGAGTTTATGTCCTTGTTCTTATCTTTCATATGAGTTTTATGATCCTGTTCTTCTTTTGGTATCAGAGCCAAAGACTTAATGAACTTAGAAATTATTCATCTTAGATCTGTTAAGAATTACAATAGAAAACCCTTAAGCTTGTGTCTAGGTGGTTGGAACTATGTTGGTCAGCCATGAATCCGTTGGTCAGCCGAGGAAGGTGGTCCCATACTGCCACACTGGACCCATAAGTATTAAGAGAATTATGTTATAATTCAAGATGGCTTTAAGATTTAGAAATCTAATGTCATTAGGATCTAGTTCTAGGTCCCAAAACGTAGTTCAATGTAATGAAACTCATATGCCAATAGATTATTCAAACTGGACTATACCTCAGGAAAAAATAGAAAACATATACAAAATAGGTTTCACAGATTTCAAAACTGCATTTTCTGTCAAAACACATGAAGAAAATTTATCAATACAAGAGGATTCTCAAAGTATCACTCTCCTTAATAATACAACAATCCAAAAGTATATTCAAAAGAATTATAGATATTTACACTTGGTTTAATTAAAATAGCTGTCAAACCTTTAGTTCATATAGGAGTTGACACTCCAGTTTATCTTGCTTTACGAGATAAAAGACTAAAGAGATATCAAACATCTCTTCTGTCGATGGTTCAAACAAACATATGTAATGAACCAATTTATTTAAATTTTTCTCCTAACTTCTCTGTGGATCTTACAGATCCCATGATTTTAGATTCTTTAATATTATATGTTCATATTCAGGGAGATGAATTTCATCCCTGCAAAAACTTCGCTATTATGTACAGAGTCTATTCCAGACTTCTATCTTCTCAATTAAATCCAAAATTTAACAGACTGATTCCCCAACAATTCATAATTAATACTCCTCAAATACCAAGAAATATAGAACGTAGAGATATTTCTCAAATAATAGAAGAAGAAGATGGCAAAATTACAATAAAATTTAATTCACAAATTGAAAATTCTAAAATTCCTAATTTACAAAGAGCTCAATCTTCAAGAAATTCCTTTTCTAATATTTCAAGAAACACTTCAAAATATGAATTCGTAACACCTATTCCTAAACCTCAATCAGGACCCTCCTCTCCTCAAAATTATTCTCCTCCTATGTCTCCTTCAATTTCCAGTATGATTAATATGATCTCCTCTGGAAAAGAATTCAAACCAGATTATGATTATTTAAATGAAGAAAGTCAAGATAAATATCATGATTCAAAAAGACTTTTGGTACAAACAATTAGACAAAAATATTAAAGAAAAAATCGTTAATGCATGGATAATCAAAATGAAAACAATAAAATCAAATATACCTTTTTATACTTTCTTATCAATATTCCTTTCAGCCAAAGGAATTAATGATTATCAAACCCAATCTGCCATTCAAGTTAATACTACTTCATAAAAAATGGACACTAAGTAATAATGAGACTGTTACTACTGTTCATCCTCCTCTTCAAAAATTACAACTCCACACTCCAAAAGGTGACGTCATAGCTGATCCATTTAAATGTGGACGCAATGACAAAGAACCTGTTAATACAGAAGATGTTAATAAAATTCTTCAACAGAATAATTATTCAAATTAAATCCTTAAAACAATAGCTACTCAAGTAGATCATATATCCAATAATCTTCCTCAAACTCAAAAATCGAAACCATTAATATTTAATAATCCTACAGCTAAACCTTTCTTTCAAACCAATGCTCTTCCTCATGAAAAAGAAAAACAAATTAGTTTTAATAATACAGACTCCCTTCTCAATAAAATCTCAACAAAGCTATCAGAAATAGGTACATCTGGTAGTAAAATTAATTGTGTAGAAAACAATAATATTCAAAATATTGAAACACAAAAGAATCAAGACACTGAATCTCAACCTTCCAACTCTATTGATTCTACTTCTGAATCAGAAGAGGAAGTCAATATTATTGATAATCCCTTTACAGATGAAGAAAAATCAAATTAATCAATTAATCAAAGACGTCAATACCATACTCGTAATTATTATCAACGGCCTACGCCTGTTGATATTGGTTACGAAGAACGAAAATCAATTCAAAAGTACAAAATATGATGGCCAATCTATAATTGAATGGAATATAGATGGTAAATCAGAATATGAAATTCTCAATACATTACAAGAAATGGATATGGCCCGTGCCGCCTACAAAATTAAAGAACAAAAGAAGAACAGTTTTAGACCTGGAAATAAAAAATGAGATTAATTGTTGGATTAATCGGTGTTTAAAGAAATTCTGGAAATTTTGGTATTTTTGAGCTTGAGATCTGTTTTGTGAGATCTGGTTTTGTGGTGAAAGCTGGTGGGTAGCGAAATCCAGTCGTAGCGCGTATTTGGTGGCGCAAGAGATCTAAACATCGTCGTTTAGGTGAAGTCTGGTAGCGCGTTTTGTTGATCAGACGTTGTTTTAGCGTGTTTTGTATCGAGCGAGAAACGACGGCGTTTAGTTAAGTTGGTGCGACGCCGTTCTGGGTACCAGCTGCGAGAGATTTGTTGGTGTGTGCGTCGTATGGTTGTTTATTTCGTTGAGAGCAGACTTCAACGCCAGTCAACTTTCCTGTAGCTTGCGTCTGGTTGTTTTGCGCGAGAGTTAGCGACTGGATGACGTAGATGTGCGACGTCGTTTTGTTTAACGCTAAGAAAAACAGTCGTGGGCTATACGACGCCGTCTAAATTAGTTGGAACGCAGCGTTTTGATTATGGCGTCTGGTATATTTGTATCAGCCGTTGGTTGTTATGCGACTGTGGTTGGGATTTTAGTAGCGCCACTGCTGGTTTTGTCGGTGGACATTTTAACCAAATTTCAGCAGTTGCGAGATGTATTTAAGGAAGAATCGGTCTTCGTTTTTGAGTACCAGATCCCATACTTAGCGAAATATTCTCCCGATTGTCGACCTATGTTTCTCGAACCCTAGTACTGTTCACCGTGAGCTTTTCCGGCGAATTCCCGTCGTTTCCGGCCACCATTTGAGGTAGCGTTGGACTCCTTTCGTCGAGCTCTTTCATCTCATACCACTTTTGGAGGCTGTGGTTGGCTAGTTGTGGCACGTGAAGTTGCTGGACGTTTGTACGTTTCGTAGTTCAGGTAGAACTTCGTTCCTTTGTGATGAGATCTTGTTCCTAGCCTTGAATTGAGCTTCCTGTTAAGTTGTATTAGGGTGTTAGTTGCTGGTTGAGCGTAGGACTCCCAGCCGTGACTTTCTGTTGTTGGCCGTGAGCTTTTGTTGATGTTTCCCCTGTATATTGTGTGTGTTCAGCAGGTCAGGATCAGATTTCACGGGCCTTGAATTGTGGTAATTGTTGCACGAATCAGGTACGGATTTTAGCTTGTGATAGCTTGGAAGTTGCGTGAGATATTATGTGAGGCTGTTGGGATGTTTTGGTGAACATGGCCGTGTATTGCTTGCTGTGCATCGGTGTTTATGCTAGCTGTTTTATGTGAATTGCATACACGCATTTGTTCATGCATATTTCAGATCCCTTGCTTCGTATCTTGTTGTATTGTTGTTGTTTGATTCTTACCAGGATGCGAGGGCAAGCGGCGATACCGCACTCTCATCTCCCTACTGTATTTGTTAGCCACCATGCGCCGAGTGGTTAACTACCAAAGTTCATGGGCGAGGCAACAACAGGTCGATTTGTTTGATGCATCCGGTATTCGGGTGTAGTGTCAAGGCGAGTGGCTCATTACCACACTTTGAACACACCTCGTGGCCACCGTTTGTTGCAGATTCTATGGAGCTATGTTTGAGTTCCTTGGCTCTCTTTTTGGTTGTAGCCTTCAGCGGTTGTTCAGTGTCTCATGCATAGCATCTGCATTTTATCTTATGCTTTTATTTAGCTGTTTTAGTTGCTCTCCGTACTGGGGTTTGACCCCATGTCCCTCTGGGGCTTGGTTGTTCTCTTTGCCTGTTGTGTTGTTCAATTTTCCCAGGTTATTCAGCTGGTCGTGGTGCTGACCCAGCTAGAGGTGCCCCAGGAGGTGGTTAGAGTATCCCAGTAGCATATAGCATATTTATATGTATCAGTATTGTTAGCCAGGGGATGCCCTGTGCTTTTGTTGTATCTTGTGATATTCGGTTGTGGTTGTTGCCAGGTGTCTGATACATGTTATGCTGTATTGGTTGTTGTGGGCTTGTAGCCTTGGTTTTGTTGGCTGTTGTTAAACTGGGATTACTTTGAGTATCGTACTATTTTTCATTATATCGTTTTAAACCGTCAGGCCAAAAATAAAAAATTTTACCCGCTTTTTAGTAGCTTCCGCTTGTGTTTGTGTGTTTTAACTCTGTTGTGAGCACGAGGCCTGACATTTTTGGTATCAGAGCTTAAGCTGGGATAAGCTCAATTTCTTTGATCACACTTGAGTCTAGGTACAGTGTCGTGTGTTGCATGTGCTTGACAGTGTGACTTATGTACTGTATATTGTTGCGATATCTATGTTGTATCTGTTTTGTGTTGCTTATCCTGTTGAGTATTTTTTTAGATGCCGCCTAGACGTCGGGGTAGAGGTAGGGGGCAGTTTGAGGAATCGACAGGATATAACGAGGATCAGCGTAGTGCTCGTAGTCGTAGCCGTGTTGGGCATGATGAGGAGGAGGAAGTTGGTGACTTGCCTGCTCCTGTGGAGCGGATGGATGTTGTTATAGCGAGGCTTCAGCGGATGAACCCTCCGGTATTTAAAGGTGACGAGTCCAGTGAGGATGCAGACTCGTGGCTCCGGAACATTATTGGTCTTTTCGATCGGGTTCAGTATGATGATGATCTTCGGCTGAGTTTAGTGATCCTCTTGCTTAGGAAGGCGGCAGAGCGCTGGTGGCGAGGCGCTTCGAGTACCTTGTTGGAGACCGGTGTTGGGATCTCTTGAGGCAGTTTTTGCGAGACCTTCCGGAAGGAATATGTACCCGAGTCTTATGTGAACGCCCGAGAGCGGGAGTTCGATCATCTGGAGCAGGGCTCCATGACGGTGAGGGAGTATGCACGTACGTTCTCTTCTTTATTGGCGTATGTTCCGCATGTTTCTGGCCATGAGAGGGCCAAGAGGACCAGATTTCTAGAGGTCTTGAATGAGGAATTATATCAGATGGTGCTGACCAGCAAACCCAAGACAGACCTTCCGGAAGGAATATGTACCCGAGTCTTATGTGAACGCCCGAGAGCGGGAGTTCGATCATCTGGAGCAGGGCTCCATGACGGTGAGGGAGTATGCACGTACGTTCTCTTCTTTATTGGCGTATGTTCCGCATGTTTCTGGCCATGAGAGGGCCAAGAGGACCAGATTTCTAGAGGTCTTGAATGAGGAATTATATCAGATGGTGCTGACCAGCAAACCCAAGACGTATGCTGAGGCAGTTGATAGTGCCATTGATATTGAGGAGGGTTTGCGGAGTCGTCGTGCTCGTAGGCAGCGGGTGGCTCAGGGTGGTTGTTCCACTGGTCAGGGGGCGCAGTCTTCTCAGGCGTCCCAGTCAGCCCATCAGCCCCAGCAACAGCAGCAGCAGCCTCAGCAGCAGGTGGCTCAGCAGTCTGGCCGTCAGAGGTTTCGACCCCGTGGTCAGCAGTTCAAGAAGAAGTCGGGTTCTGGCTCTTCTGGTTCAGGCAGCTCGAGTAGTAGTGGTTCTCGGTCTGAGTTCTGTGGTTTTTGAGGTGGGAAGCATCCTTCTGCTCAGTGTGTTGGTGTGCAGGGTTCCTGCAACATTTGTGGTCAGTACGGGCATTTTGCTAGAGTGTGTCCGTCAGCTGGATCACAGCAGACCGCGGCCCAGTCTCAGGGTCGTGGAGGTCAGTCTAGGGGTCGTTCCCCTCAGTTTAAGCCGCCCAGGATTGGTGAGACTCCGTTCAGGCCGTTCCAGCAGCCTGGTCCGTCACGATTCGGACAGTCGTCTCAGTCTATCTACTCCGGACCTCAGCATGCTCAGAACAACGTCATCACTAGGGAGCAGGCGGAGGAGACGCCGGGCCGGGTGATCGCAGGTACATGTCTTGTTTTCGATTTTCCTGTGCTTGTGTTGTTTGACACCGGTGCATCGCATTCTTTTGTTTCTGATTCGTTTGTTGTTGAGCATGGTCTGTGTACCATTCCTTTGCGCGATGCTGTTTCTGTTTCTACCCCTGGCGGTGTGAGCCTATTTTCCCAGGAGGTGTTGTTAGATGGCGTGTTGCGGTTTGGTGAGCATGTGTTGCAGGCAAATTTGATTCGTATGATATTTTGGGATTTCGATTGTATAGTTGGGATGGATGTGTTGTCCAACTATAGGGCCTCCGTGGATTGCTTCCATGGGATTGTTCGTTTTAGGCCTTTGCCTGGCGAGAAGTGGGACTTCTACGGCCAGGATTCTCGATCAAAGATCCCCTTAGTCTTAGCGATGGAGATGTTCAGCTTACTGTCTTTAGGGAATGTGGGTTTTCTGATCTTCGCTTTGGATGCGTCTTCTTCTTCTCGTGTGCAGGTTAGCGACGTTCCCGTAGTGTGACATTTCCCCGATGTGTTTTCGGAGGAGATTCCTGGTTTTCCTCCGAGGAGGGAGATAGACTTCAGCATTGAGCTGGTGCCCGGCACAGCTCCGATTTCTCGTGCCCCGTATCGTCTGTGCTTGCGGAGTTGAGAGAACTCAAGGTGCAGTTGGACGATTTGCTGGAGAAAGGTTTCATTCGACCTAGTATGTCGTCGTGGGGAGCGCCCATTTTGTTTGTGAAGAAGAAGGATGGCTCAATGCAGATGTGCATTGACTTTCGCCAGCTGAACAAAGCAACAGTTAAGAACAAGTACCCGTTGCCGAGAATCGATGATCTGTTTGATCAGCTGCATGGTTCTACGGTGTACTCGAAGATCGACCTTCGTTCAGGGTATCTGTTAGGATAAAATTTATTAGTTTTGGTGATAACAAAATAAGACTAGTTGCTACTGGAAAATCAGCCGGTGAATTTTACAGGAGAACATTTTTAGTCGACGGGTTGATTTTCAGCAGTTGGTCTATTCGGAGAAATTCAGCAGATGGAAGAATTCAGCAAATCAGTCGTTGATTTGTTTTCAGCAGTTGGACTTCTCAGAGGTAACCAGCAGGTAGATTCTTCCAGGGCATATCAGCAGACAGTTGCTTTAGTTGCAGGCGCAAGCATTTGAGAGTTAGCGTGTTTTGTTAAGGATTGCAAAACGACAGCGTTTGGATTAGTCTAAACGACAGCGTTCAAATAAGTTGAAACGACAGCGTATTGGACTAGCGCTAAAATTCAGTCGTTGGAGTTTGCGTTGTTATTCCAGCATGTGCATTCCTTAAAGGAAAATCAGCAGACAGTTGTTTTTCAGCAGATGGCTACAGTATTCTTTTGATCCAGTTTGTTCTGATGCTTCGCTCAATGGATTGGGTTGTGTGTTGATGCAGAATGGTCGAATCATTGCGTATGCCTCGCGGCAACTAAAACCGCACGAGACTCGTTATCCAGTCCATGATTTGGCTTGCAGCCGTGGTCTTTGCATTGAAGATCTGGCGACATTACCTGTATGGCGAGCAATTTGTGGTGTACTCGGACCACAAGAGTTTGCAGTATCTGTTTTCGCAGCCTGACTTGAACATGAGACGACGTCGTTGGATGGAGATGCTAAAGGACTTTGATTGCGAGATTAAGTATCAGCCTGGGAAGTCGAACGTAGTGGCCGATGCTTTGAGCAGGAAGGCTAGTGAGATTCTTGCTTCGTTGTATATCTCTAAGGATCAGGAGCATCTTAATACTACTGGTTGGAGGTTCTACCCAGCTGAGGATTGTGTTGTGGTTTCTTCATTTCAAGTGGAGCCACAGATCGTTTTGACTATAAGAGCAGCTCAAAGGACTGATCCTTCCATCCACGAGTTGAAGTTAAAGGTCAGGGCTGGGGAACTTGAGGATTACTCTGTTTCTTCGGATGGTTGCTTGAGGTTTCGTGGCAGGCTGGTTGTGCCTTACCTCATTGATTTGAAGGAGGAGATCCTTCGGGAAGCACACTGCAGTAGAAACAGTGTACATCCGGGTGCACGGAAGATGTACCATGCGTTGAAGCCGCACTTCTGGTGGGCTGGCCTGAAGAGCGACGTTGCTGGATTCGTTGCTCGTTGTTTAAATTGTCAAATGGTTAAGGCCAAAAGGATGAGACCTGGTGGTCTGTTGCAAAGTTTAGAAGTGCCCCAATGGAATTGGGAGCACATAGTGATGGATTTCGTGACGCATGTGCATCATTCCAGCAGAGGATGCGATGCTATTTGGGTGGTTATCGACCGATTGTCGAAGTCTGCACATTTCATTCCCTACGGTATGACCTTTTCTCTGAAGAAAATGACGAAGCTGTACGTTGATTTCGTGGTTAGACTTCACGGTGTGACCTGTTTCGATCGTCTCAGACCGGGATCCAAGGTTTACTTCCAGGTTTTGGAAGAGTTTGCAAGAAGCTTGACGATTTGCATGGCGCCGTTTGAGGCCTTATATGGCAGGAAGTGCAGATCGCCAGTATGTTGGGAAGAAGTGGGGGAGAAGCAGCTATCTGCCCTAGATTTTGTGCAGCAAATGAAGGATCATGTGGATCTAATTCGACAGCGGATGAAAGCTGCCCAAGATCGCCAAGCCAGTTATGCGAATAAGAGGCATCGACCTCTAGAGTTTCAGGTTGGTGATCAGGTTTTCCTTAAAGTTTCTCCGTTTCACAGTGTTATGCGCTTTGGACACAAGGGAAAGTTATCCCCTCGTTACGTCGGACCGTATGAAATTGTTGAGAGGATTGGCCCTTTAGCGTATCGGCTGTTGTTGCCTCCTGAATTAGTTTCTCTACATGACGTATTTCATGTTTCCATGTTGAGGAAGTACGAGCCAGATCCGTCTCATGTGCTGAGGACTGACGAGGTTGAGCTAGATCAGACGTTGAGTTATCAGGAATATCCCTTGCAGATCCTATGCAGAAAAGAGAAAAAATTGAGGAATAAAACCATTCCTTTGGTGATGGTGCAATGGAGCAAACATGACAGGGAAGAAGCTACTTGGGAGCTGGAAGAAAGATGCAGCGCGAGTGGCCGCATCTGTTTGAGTAGCTGTTGAGCTAAATTTCCATTAGCTGATAGTTTTTAGTTATATTTCTTCCCTAGTGGTTGTTAATTGTTTGCCCAGTTATCTTGAACTCTTGGACATGTGTTAGGCGAGTTTCTGTTTTGGCTTGCTGTTGTTGAGTTGTATTTCAGAATTGTTGATTGATTTCGAGGGCGAAATCCTTTTTAGTGGGGGAGAAATGTGAGACCTGGAAATCAATAATGAGATTAATTGTTGGATTAATAGGTGTTTAAAGAAATTCTGGAAATTTTGGTATTTTTGAGCTTGAGATCTGTTTTGTGAGATCTGGTTTTGTGGTGAAAGCTGGTCGGTAGCGAAATCCAGTCATAGCGCGTATTTTGTGGCGCAAGAGATCTAAACGTCGTCGTTTAGGTGAAGTCTGGTAGCGCGTTTTGTTGATCAGACGTTTTTTTAGTGTGTTTTGTATCGAGCGGGAAACGACAACGTTTAGTTAAGTTGGTGCGATGCCGTTCTGGGTACCAGCTGCGAGAGATTTGTTCGTGTGTGCGTCGTCTGGTTCTTTATTTAGTTGAGAGCAGACGTCAACGCCAATCGACTTTCCTGTAGCTTGCGTTTGGTTGTTTTGCGCGAGAGTTAGCGACTGGATGACGTATGATGAGCGACGTCGTTTTGTTTAACGCTAAGAAATCCAGCCGTTGGGCTATATGAAGCCGTCTAAATTAGTTGGAACTGTAGGAATACGGTGGCGGATCCGGATCCCACTTCCCGGGGCGCAGCGGAAAAACAAAAATTGCCCGGAAAGTGTTCAATACATTCAATAAAATCTACAAACATTCATAGGGTGTTCGTAGATAGTTACCTTGCTGGAGTCTAGGCGCCTGGCTCCGACCAGTTTCAAGAGGAAACCGGCACTTCAAACTGTAGGCGGCGGTAGATCCTCCAATCAGGTCCACGACCGGATTCAATCTTCCTCCGTCAATCTACACTAGAAGACTTGACGGATTCAGCACGGACGGAAACTCCTCGTCGCGGTGGCCGGAACAAGTCCGGCAAGAGGGGGCGGCACGTGGAGGAGCCAACGGCGGCGCGTGGCCGTGAGGCTTATGGAGGGGGCGGCCCAGAGTTGTGGTGGAGGCTAGGTTATTTTGTGTAATGCCATTGTCATCAAAGCCCTAATCCATTTTTGAACAGTAGATATCTTACAGCAGATACCATCTTACTCTTTTGAAAAAACCAGCAGCAGCAACCAACCGTTGCATTCTCAAAAGAACATAAAAACGACACCGTTCCAACTAACTCAAACGACGTCGCAGAGCTTCACCAGCTGACCACAGATACCTATGAAACAAACCATCGACTGGTCGCACTAAATAATTCAAAACGACGTCGCAAAGGATACATCACCCTATCTGCTAACAGCTGGGTAAACACACCAGCGACTGGATCACGCGAAACCAAATAAAAACGACGACGCGTCAACTAATCCAAACGATGCCGTAATGGTTACGTAAGCATTGCTGCCAACAGCTGGTCACCCAGTCGCAATACTCAAAACGCAGCGTTTTCAACTTATTCAAACGACGCCGCTTCTCATCATTCTCGTATTTGCGCGCCTGCTTCCAGCAGCAACCATCTAAGCGCAACTACTGACAGCAGATAACAACGCGTCACGCCTACGTCATCTCTACTGATTCAAAAACCACCAGACGAGAGCTACAGTAACGTTGAACCGCGTTGACTTTCGCTACAGGAACTTGCTGCTGAAAGACTTTACCAAAATTCGCTACGTCTGCTTCTTATACTAGCGCTACGTCTGATTTCTAATACTTAGAGAATTTCAACAACGCAAAATCCTCAAAATTCACGTGGCTAATCCCAATCAACAAAATTAACCACTAATCTAAATCTGATTCCTCACAGTATTAAAATGTATGAGGACCTCCAGAAGTTGTATCGGTGGCCAGGAATGAAGAGAGACATATCTAGATTTGTCTCTGAGTGTTTGACTTGCCAATTGGTGAAAGCTGAACACCAAAGACCAGCAGGCTTATTGAAACCCTTGCCTAGAATGGAAATGAGAATGTATAGCTATGGATTTTGTAGTTGGTCTACCCAAGACTGTTCAAGGATACAATTCTATTTGAGTTATAATAGACAGACTCCCTAAGTCTGCTCACTTCTTACCAGTTAAGACAACCCACGATGTGAGTAGATATGCAGATTTGTATGTGAAGGAAATAGTGAGGCTGCATGGTGTTCCAGTATCGATAGTATCTGATAGAGATCCGAAATTCACATCAGCTTTCTAGAAGAGTTTGCATAGAGCTTTGGGTACGAATTTGACTTTAAGCACAGCTTTTCACCCCCAGACTGATGGAAAATCAGAAAGGGTGATTCGGATTCTAGAAGATTTGCTCAGGGCTTGTATTGTGGATTTTTGTGGACGTAAATGTAGAACGCCTCTTCATTGGGATGAGATAGGAGAAAGATCTGGTTTAGGACCAGATGTGGTTGAGCAAACGGAAGAAGCTGTTAGAAAGATTAAAGAACGTATGAAAGCTGTCCAAAGCCGGAAGAAGAGTTACGCAGATAATAGGAGAAGAGAGCTGAGTTTTGAGGTTGGTGATCACGTATTTTTTAGAATAGCTCCAATGAAGGGAGTAATGCATTTTGGGAAGAAAGGGAAGCTGAGTCCAAGATATATTGGACATAATATGAGATTTTAGAAAGAGTAAGAATGTTAGCTTATCGTTTAGCATTACCCCCGCATTTGTCTGCAGTGCATAGGGTTTTCCATGTTTCAGCTTTGAGGAAGTATATTCCTAACCCCTGGCACGTATTAAGTAATAAGCCAATTCAGTTAAAACCAGATTTGAGTTATGAAGAGAGATACGAGAGGATTCTTCATCGAGAAATTAGAAAGCTGATAAACCGTAGTATTCCTATGGTTAAAGTGCAATGGTCTAACCAATCAGAACGAGAAGCTACTTGGGAGAATAAAGCTGATATGTTTAACCTTTACCCATATCTGTTTGGTAAGTAAATTTCGAGGACGAAATTTCAATAAGGAGGGTAGAGTTGTAACGCCCCAAAATCCACAGGACCACATAAATGAACCTTTTCTATTTTAAGGGTTAAATTGATATGCCAGATTTTAGCATGAGATGTTTTATTTATTTCAAAGCTGATTTCTTAAGTTCAAGCAATGAGACACAACGTGAGCAGATTCCAGGTAGATCTCACCTCAAGCGCAAGACACGAGCAGATTTCTTAGTTATTTCGAAAATGTTTTAATGAGAAAATTGTTCTTTTTAAAAGCATTTTGGCAAATTAGAAAGATTAAAATACCGAGAGAGAAATTTTACTAAATTTCACAAATATAGGTATGGTGTGTCATGCTTAATCATAACACATCACCTGCCACTAATCCTTCTCCTTTATAATGTTGGTTTTGAAAAAAAAGTGAAGTTCATTTTTCCACTTGTTGAAGAAAACTCTTTCTTGTTCTCTCAAATATTTCAAAGGAGCTCGTTGTGGCGGCTTGAGGGAGGATTTCTGCGGGAAATCAACTGTCTTCGTGTTTCTCAGTTTAATGCAAGTAAAAGTTAATTCTTGCTACACCATATTAAAGCATATATTGTTTTTCAGTATGTGTTGCTTGCCTGTTTATGTTATAGATAAAGTTAAGTTCATGTTTACGTATGTTCAAGAACGTTTAAGAAAAGAAAAGATCGGGTTCAAAGTTATGTTTCTGTTTTAAAAGCTTTTCAGAATGATTTAATGAAGATAGGGATGTGTTTAAGTACTGAGCAGTTCAGATTTGAGTCATTGTATGTTCAAGAAAGTTCTTCTTCCTGGTGGTTGGTGACGTCTAGACTTGATTTATAGTAAACGGTGATGCTGGTTTAATCGGAGAATAGATCTGGTTTGATAAGTAGCACTCGTATGGTGGAAGTCGTTCGGATGTCACAACACTAGTTATATAGCTAGATTTCTGTGTCATATGTTAACAACAAGATTTCATGTTACACATCTGAAATTAGTCAGTTTTTATATCGACCATTTCACCTTTGCGTTGACATCTGATTTGACCAATGCAATTGTGTTGACATCTGTTTTCTCGCTAGCATTATTGTTTCATAGTCAAATCTGTTTCAATGATTAGCGATGTATTTCCCTAGTCAGACTTCTGTTTCACGCTAACGGCGCTGTTTCTTTTGTCATATCTGTTTCAACTTTAGCGATACCATCCCAATAGACAAATCTGTTTTATGATAGAGATCTATTTTTAATTCCCGAATATCATTTTGTTAGACAGATCTGTTTCATTTCAGCGATGAGTTCGCAGTAGTCAAATCTGATGTTTATTAGAATTTTAAAGAGATGTGTGTTTTGAAATAAAGTGAAACCCGATAATGTTCAAAGCTGATTTCAACCAGATATGAGTTTAAAGGAAGAAAGTTTTGTTTTAAATGATTTATGGCATAGATAACAGACGGTACACAAAGGAAGGGTGAGCAGCTGTCCTGATCTCAGGAAATTAATGAAGGGATCTGGGCTATTATCCCCACATCCGAGTTTATGAAAGAAAGTTTATGTTTAAATGTATTCTTTAAAACTAAGTTATGTTAAAGTAAGAAGTCTGTCTGCATTATGTGATTTTGTTATTCTCAGATTTTACTTGTTGAGCCCCTAGGCTCATTAGCTTTTAAATAGTGCAGGTGAGACAGATCTGGGGCAATCGGGAGGTGGAAACTGAATTGGCTGTGGTGTTGTGTTTATCGATGGCTAGCATTTCCGTGTCTTAGTAGTTGATGTCATTTTTTATCTTTTGTCAAGTCTGTATTAGATCCATTACAACAATAGTAAATTAATATAGAATTTCAGAAGTGGTAATATCGCATTTTGCATTATACGAAATCGGTTGTTGAGAAATTTGTTCCACTACTTATTACTTGGCGCCATAAAACTTGTGCTCCTGTTTTGAAAACTTTTAGTTATAAGGAATACAGGTTATAAAAATTGCCATTCAGCCCTTCTTTTTTTTATTATTTAAATTAATTCAATTCAGTTGACCCCATGGGTTTGGGTGTCACACTCATGGTACATACGGGTTAGCACAACTGCAAACGGATAACAAGATATGAGCTCAACAAGGAAAATGCGTGTATGCAGATAAAATCAAACATTCCTTTCTACACATTCTTAACAATATTCTTACAAAGACAAGGTTTCAACGATTATCTCAATAGGCCAGTCATCTTAGTCAATCATCATTTCTTTTACTCCTGTTTTCATTATTGTTCTGAGTTTATGTCCTTGTTCTTATCTTGAATATGAGTTTTATGATCCTGTTCTTCTTTTGGTATCAGAGCCAAAGACTATTTTGAACTCTACCTAATTGTCCTAAGATTTTTAACCTTTTGTTTAACACTGACATAATAAATAATTTTGCACTATTATCTAATGAATTTCACGAATATTGTTTATAATATTTTTGAAGGATAACTTCTTGTAAGGAATTAATATGTTGTTTTTTATTATGAATAATATTAATTTGTTTGAAAATAGAGGAGTTCTGTAACAAAAAGATTTCTTTTTGTTTGACGGGTGTGATGAAAGGGAATAGAATGTGTTGATTATGAATTTTGGTAGATATACCTTTGTCATTAACTTGGAATGGGTATATTTGAGTAAGAAAGGGAGTTCCTATTGTGTTGTTTTTTCGTAATATTTTGAGGGCACTATACCTTCTCTGAGAACATTATGATCTGCTCCAGAGTCTAATAAGGCAATGAGAGTAATTTTGAAATCTTCAATTACTAATTGAATATGAACATACCATTTTTGGAAATTAATTTTTTGAATTGAATTGATGAAATTATGTGTTGAAGATTGATCTAAGCTGTGGAGATTGATACCATTGATACCGTCAGTTGGTATAGAATTTTGGACGAGAATAGGGGTTTGAGAAGTAAGGAGTATTAATTTGGTTTCTAATTCTATATCTTTTTCTTTTAAAGAAAATAATTCTTTTTGAATGTCATTAACTTGTTTTTTGAGGAGATTAACTTCTGTTTGAATATTTTTTGTAGTAATCTGTTTAAGAATACTTTGTTGAGAATATTTATTGAATAAAGTACTTAAACTAAAATGTTCTTTGACCGGATCTCGTTTTGAACTAGATTCATCAAAGATTAAATGTTTGAGTTTATTAAGATATTGTTTTTGAGTTTCTTGATCTAGAATTTGATATACTAAATCAAGGATTATTTCTTTCATTATCTTTTGTAATAACTTGTACGGTTGAAGGAGAATTATTATCTGTCTCAGTTTCATCTTGTGAAGATGTACTGGGATCAGAAGGAATAATTTGATGTTTAAGTTCTGAAGTAAATTCAGAATTATCCAAAGTTTCAGTGTTTTGATTATCTTGTAGTTTATTGGTTTCTATACCAGATGCCTCGGCGTCTGATAGTTTAATTGGAACCCTACTGAGAAAGGTATCAGTATTTGGACTAACCTGAGCGTCCGCTTTAGGAGAAAGGACACTGGTTTGAAAGATAGGTGTAGATGTTGGATTATTAAATATTAATGGTTTCGATTGTTGAGTTTGAGGAAGATTATTGGAGATATGATCTACTTGAGTAGCTATTGTTTTAAGGATTTGATTTCAATAATTATTCTGTTGAAGAATTTTATTAACATCTTCTGTAATAACAGGTTTTTTGTCATTGCGTCCACGTTTAAATGGATCAGCTATGACGTCACCTTTTGGAGTGTGGAGTTGTAATTTTTGAAGAGGAGGATGAACAGCAGTAATCGTCTCACTGTTACTTAGTGTCCATTTTTTATGAAGAGTAGTATTAACTTGAATGGCAGATTGGGTTTGATAATCATTAATTCCTTCGGCTGAAAGGAATATTGATAGAAAAGTATAAAAAGGAATATTTGAATTTTTTTGTTTTCATTTTGATTATCCATGCATTAACGATTTTTTCTTTAATATTTTTGTCTAATTGTTTGTACCAAAGTCTTTTTGAATCATGATATTTATCTTGACTTTCTTCATTTCAATAATAATAATAGGGTTTGAATTCTTTTCCAGAGGAGATCATATTAATCATACTGGAAATTGAAGAAGACATATGAAGAGAATAATTTTGAGGAGAGGAGGGTCCTGATTGAGGTTTAGGAATAGGTGTTACGAATTCATATTTTGAAGTGTTTCTTGAAATATTAGAAAAGGAATTTCTTGAAGATTGAGCTCTTTGTGAATTAAATTTTATTGTAATTTTGCCATCTTCTTCTTCTATTATTTGAGAAATATCTCTACGTTCTATATTTCTTGGTATTTGAGGAGTATTAATTATGAATTGTTGGGGAATGGTTATTTCATTCCATTTGAGTCTTTTGGGCGTAAAAACCGTAGGTCTTTCTGCGTCTATTTGTAACAATACTGTCTCTTCTTTCGAAGTAGGCAGTCTGTTAAATTTTGTATTTAATTGAGAAGACAGAAGTCTGAAATAGACTCTGTACATAATAGCGAAGTTTTTGCAGGGATGAAATTCATCTCCCTGAATATGAACATCTAATATTAAAGAATATAAAATCATGGGATCTGTAAGATCCACAGAGAATTTAGGAGAACAATTGAAATAAATTTGTCCATTACATATGTTTGTTTGAACCATCGACAGAAGAGATGTTTGATATCTCTTTAGTCTGGGTATATTTGAGTAAGAAAGGGAGTTACGAGAATCATATCCAAAGATATGTCACGGACTAAGGTAAATACATTTTTGAAACATTAATTATTGTTACAGATATGTGCGTTTGATAACTTATATCTTACATCTAAAGGTTTTGAGTTAGCTGTATATAACTGTTTTGTTGTTTTTTCGTAAATATTTGAGGGCACTATACCTTCTCTGAGAACATTATGATCTTCTCCAGAGTCTAGTAAGGCAATTAAAGTGATTTTGAAATCTTCAATTAATAAATGAATATGAACATACCATTTTTGAAAATTAATTTTTTGGATTGAATTAATAAAATTACTTGTTGAAGTTTGATCTAAACTGTCGACATTGATTTCATCAACAGTTATGGGCATTTGAGAAGTTAGTAATACTATTTTGGTTTCTAACTCAACATCTTTTTCTTTAAGAGAAAATAATTCTTTTTGAAGTTGGTTAACCTGTTTTTTGAGGAGATTAACTTCTGTTTGAATATTTTTTGTAGTAATCTGTTTAAGAATACTTTGTTGAGAATATTTATTGAATAAAGTACTTAAACTAAAATGTTCTTTGACCGGATCTCGTTTTGAACTAGATTCATCAAAGATTAAATGTTTGAGTTTATTAAGATATTGTTTTTGAGTTTCTTGATCTAGAATTTGATATACTAAATCAAGGATTATTTCTTTTTTCTCTTTTGTAATAACTTGTACGGTTGAAGGAGAATTATTATCTGTCTCAGTTTCATCTTGTGAAGATGTACTGGGATCAGAAGGAATAATTTGATGTTTAAGTTCTGAAGTAAATTCAGAATTATCCAAAGTTTCAGTGTTTTGATTATCTTGTAGTTTATTGGTTTCTATACCAGATGCCTCGGCGTCTGATAGTTGAGTTGGAATCCTACTGAGAAAGGTATCAGTATTTGGACTAACCTGAGCGTCCGCTTTAGGAGAAAGGACACTGGTTTGAAAGATAGGTGTAGATGTTGGATTATTAAATATTGATGGTTTTGATTGTTGCTGTTGAGGAGGATTATTGGAAATATGAGGAGGATAGACTGTAACAACGGCGTCATTGTTACTTAATGTCCATTTCTTATGAAGGCTGTGATTGACTAAGATGACTGGCCTATTGAGATTGGGTTTGATAATCATTAATTCCTTCGGCTGAAAGGAATATTGATAGAAAAGTATAAAAATGAATATTTGATTTTATTGTTTTCGTTTTGATTATCCATGAATTAACGATTTTTTCTTTAATATTTTTGTCTAATTGTTTGTACCAAAGTCTTTTTGAATCATGATATTTATCTTGACTTTCTTCATTTCAATAATAATAATAGGGTTTGAATTCTTTTCCAGTAGTGATCATATTGATCATACTGGAAATTGAAGGAGACATAGGAGGAGAATAATTTTGAGGAGAGGAGGGTCCTGATTGAGGTTTAGGAATAGGTGTTACGAATTCATATTTTGAAGTGTTTCTTGAAATATTAGAAAAGGAATTTCTTGAAGATTGAGCTCTTTGTAAATTAGGAATTTTAGAATTTTCAATTTGTGAATTAAATTTTATTGTAATTTTGCCATCTTCTTCTTCTATTATTTGAGAAATATCTCTACGTTCTATATTTCTTGGTATTTGAGGAGTATTAATTATGAATTGTTGGGGAATGGTTATTTCATTCCATTTGAGTCTTTTGGGCGTAAAAACCGTAGGTCTTTCTGCGTCTATTTGTAACAATACTGTCTCTTCTTTCGAAGTAGGCAGTCTGTTAAATTTTGTATTTAATTGAGAAGACAGAAGTCTGAAATAGACTCTGTACATAATAGCGAAGTTTTTGCAGGGATGAAATTCATCTCCCTGAATATGAACATCTAATATTAAAGAATATAAAATCATGGGATCTGTAAGATCCACAGAGAATTTAGGAGAACAATTGAAATAAATTTGTCCATTACATATGTTTGTTTGAACCATCGACAGAAGAGATGTTTGATATCTCTTTAGTCTTTTATCTCGTAAAGCGAGATAAATTGGAGTGTCAAATCCTATATGAACTAAAGGTTTGACTTCTATTTGAATTAAACCAAAGTGTAATTATCTATAATTATTTTGAATATAATTTTGGATTGTTGTAATATTAAGGAGAGTGATACTTTGAGTGTTAGGATAAAATTTATAAGTTTTGGTGATAACAAAAATAAGACAAGTTGCTATTGGACAATCGGTTGTCGCAGGAGTATATTTATCTACAGTAGCAAAGTCAGCAGTTGGAGTATTTGAGAATTCAGCAGTTGGGGTATTCAAGTGGTATTTCAGCAGTTGGAGTTTTCAGAGAGCAATCAGCAGATGTTGTTGTCTCGATCAGCAGGTACCGATTTGAGTTTCAGCGTATTTTGCTAAGAAGTACTAAACGACAGCGTTTTGATAAGTTGGAACGACGTCGTGGAGTGCACAGTTTCGTATCAGCAGATGAAGTAATCAGCAGAAGCTTTCTTGAAGAAGTTCAGCAGTTGGTTAAGTATATTTGTTGAAGATTGCGAAACGACAGCGTTTGGTTAAGTTGGAACGACAGCATTTTGATTGATTCAGCAGAAGCGTTCCTTTGACATATCAGCAGATGCTTTGTTTAAAGCATATCAGCAGACAGCTACAGTGACTTCAACCAGCAGATGCTTTACAAAGATAGCAAAACGGTGTCTCTTAAATAAGTTGACACGACATCGTTTTATCGCTTAAAAGGAATCAGCAGATGGAAAAACGCATATGCATATCAGCAGGTGAATTCTTCCAAGCGTTTTTCCAGTCGAAGTTCTTGACAACGACGATGGATGTTAGTGCTGGTTACCAAACTTATTTCAGGCGCAAGCTCAAGTAATTCAAATACGATCGGTTACTCATAAGGAAAAGAATTGTTGGATCGTACAGTTGCCTGGAATGAAGGAGACAAGTTAGGTACTATTTTGGGTAAATAGTACAGTGTACAGAGGCCGTTTCTCCATGCTTGCACAAATATGGAAAGAAGACAAATTGGCTCTGTCAATGAGCAATTTACCTTGCAGTGGAGCAGGAATTACGGTGTACGATTTTGGCAGTAATTCAAACGGGATTCTTTTAATTTGAAGAATTAATATGACCGTTGCAATCGAAGCCTATAAATATCAGCAGCGGTGTTGAAGAACTATACTTCGCTTATTATCTATTGCTGTAACGCTGCAAAAATCTCTACAGAGCTTACACTTCGTTGATATCTTCAAAAGCTCAAAGACTCGAAGAACTTATCGTTTGATCTTCATTAGAAAAACATTCGAGTCAATCTTCTGGTTGTTCATTGTTGAAACCAGAAGATATTTACAGTCTCTAGATACGTGTTTTCATTGATATATTCATTGAGTCTGTAAACGAACTGTCCTTTGAAAGAAGTTTGAAAAACGTTCAAAGTCTTGTAAACCAGCAGCTAAGTCTGCGTGAAGTAATTGTAAAGCGCTAGGAGTTCTCGTAGCTGCGGGTTACGGGATCGGGTGTTTGTAGAAAGGCTACTCACATCAAAGTCTTTTAGTGCTACCTTCCGAGGAGGAAGAAGGGGAGACGTAGGATATTGATATCCAAACTTCCAGAAACAAACTCTCGACTCAATCTCTTACTTACGCATTTATTTACTGTTGCGCATTGTTCATTGTTCACAAACCAATCAACCTATTTCCGCACATATTTTTTTGGCTGAGAAGTTTGCATAAAACTGAGATCCAAACATTTTAAAAGAGTTTTGAAATAGAAAAATCGAAGGAGTTCATTCAAACCCCCCCCCCCTTCTGAACTCCTATTTGCTTAGTGATCCTATTTCCGGGACCATCAAGTGGTATCAGAGCAGAAAATCTCAGTTATTGAGCAGTTATCTTTGCGTTTTACATCATATTAATATGTCTACCTCACAACACAAGATTCCTTTGTTCTCCAGAGATGAATACGATGACTGGAAGATTCGCATGCAGGCGCATCTTGCTGCTATGGATGATGAGATGTGGAACGTTATTACTGACGGGCCTTTGAAGATAATGAAGCCCAATCTTGCATTCTCTGTATTAAATGGCGAGGCTCAGTTCCTTGAAAAAGCTAGACATGAGTACACAAATGATGACAAGAAGAAAGCAAATTTGGACAACGTGGCCAGGGACATTCTATACAAAACGCTGGACAAAGACAAAAATATGTTCAGCAAAATCAAGACCTGTGCTACGGAAAAAGAAATATGGGAAAAGCTTGTCCAAATATGTGAAGGCAGCGATGAAACGAAAGAGAACAAGCTGACAGTGGCTCAGCAAAAATATGAAGCAATCAAGATGAAAGACGGCGAATCAATGACTGAATTTGACGAGCGCTTCAGTGCTATTATCATCGAGTTGAACAGCTTGGGCAAAGAATATAGCAACCGAGAGTTGGTGCTAAAAGTGATGAGAGCCCTGCCCAGAGAGTGGGA
>KQ991032.1:31579-42690 GCA_001598015.1 Dorcoceras hygrometricum | reverse complement strand
GTATACTGTCGTGTATGATTGTTGTGCATATGTTATATGCTTGTTGTTAGTTGTTCGTACACGCATTGGCATATTGTTCCACCAGCTGTTGCAGCCTTTGTTTCGTTGTTGCTGCTCTGTTTTCTTACCAGGATGCGAGGGCGAGCGATGATTCCGCACTCTCATCTCCCTGCTGGGATTTGTTAGCCCCTATGCGCCGAGTGGCTAACTACCACAGTTCATAGGTTGGGCAACGGTAGGTTGAGCTATTGATGCATCTGTTATTGGTGGGCGAGTAGGGGTGAGTGGGTATCTCCCACATGTCCTACAATCACCGTGGCCACATATTCTATTGCAGATCCTGTTGAGCTGTGCATTGAGTTCTTTGGCTCCCTTCCTTGGTTGTATCCTTCGGCTGTTGTTTTGGTCTCATGCATATCATCTGCATTTTATTCTTGCAGTTTACTGCTGTTTTATAGTTGCTATCCGTACTGGGGTTTGACCCCATGTCCCTCTAGGGCTTGGTTGTTCTCCTTGCCTGTTGTGTTGTTCAGGTTTCCCAGGTTATTCAGCTGGTCGTGGTGCTGACCCAACTAGAGGTGCCCCAGGAGGTGGTTAGAGTATCCCAGTAGCATATAGCATATTTATATGTATCAGTATTGTTATCCAGGGGATGCCCTGTGCTTTTGTTGTATCTTGTGATATTCGGTTGTGGTTGTTACCAGGTGTCTGATACATGTTATGCTGTATTGGTTGTTGTGGGCTTGTAACCTTGGTTTTGTTGGTTGTTGTTAAACTGGGATTAATTTGAGTATCGTACTATTTTTAATTATATCGTTTTAAACCGTCAGGCCAAAAAATCAAAAAATTTACCCGCTTTTTAGTAGCTTCTGCTTGTGTTTTTTGTTTTAACTCTGTTGTGAGCACGATGTGTTGGATGTGTTGTCCAACTATAGGGCCTCCGTGGATTGCTTCCATGGGATTGTTCGTTTTAGGCCTTTGTCTGGCGAGAAGTGGGATTTCTACGGCCAGGATTCTCGATCGAAGATCCCGTAGTCTCAACGATGGAGATGTTCAGCTTGCTGTCCTTAGGGAATGCGGGTTTTCTGATCTACGCTTTGGATGCGTCTTCTTCTTCTCGTGTGCAGCTCAGTGATGTTCCCGTAGTGCGACACTTTCCCGATGTTTTTCCGGAGGAGATTCCTGGTTTTCCTCCGAGGAGGGAGATAGACTTCAGCATTGAGCTGGTGCCTGGCACAACTCCGATTTCTCGTGCCCCATATCGTCTGGCGCTTGCGGAGTTGAGAGAACTCAAGGTGCAGTTGGACGATTTGCTGGAGAAAGTTTCATCCGACCTAGTATTTCGCCGTGGGGAGCGCCCATTTTGTTTGTGAAGAATAAGGATGGCACAATGCGGATGTGCATTGATTTCCGCCAGTTGAACAAAGCGACTGTTAAGAACAAGTACCCTTTACCCAGGATCGATGATCTGTTTGATCAGCTGCAAGGTTCTGCGGTGTATTCGAAGATTGACTTGCGTTCCGGGTACCATCAGCTGAGAGTGAGAGATCAGGATGTCGCAAAGATTGCTTTTCGTATTAGTTACGGGCATTTCGAGTTTCTGGTTATGCCTTTTGGTTTGAAAAATGCCCCAGCATTTTTCATGGATCTGATGAAGCGGGTCTTCAGAGAGTTCATAGATCAGTTTGTGATTGTGTTTATTGACGACATCTTGGTATACTCAAAGACTCCTTTGGAGCATAAGGAGCACTTGAGAATTGTCCTTCAGAGGTTGAGAGAACAGCAGTTGTATGCTAAATTCTCAAAGTGCGAGTTTTGGTTGGATCGTGTCGTTTTGTTGGGACATGTTGTTTCATCCGAGGGGATTTCGGTGGATCCCAGCAAGGTTGATGCTGTTCTGAACTGGGAGTGTGAGACCTGGATTTGTAATCAAGATTTAATTGTTGGAATGTGTGAGGATTGAGAATTTGGATTAGTGATTAATTGATTTGATTTGGGAATTAATCACGTAGATTTCGAAGTTCCTGCCGATTTTGAGCGTTGCGTTAATTTTTGGGAAATTTAGTCGTAGCGATTTTGGAGCAAAAATGTTAGCAGCAAGTTACTGTAGCTCCTGCTGGTGTATTTTGAATCAGTAGAGATGACGTCAGCGTGACGCAAGGAGAGCTGCTGGTTTTAGTTTCGAAGTTTGAAGTTGCTGCTGGCAGACGTTGCGCGTAGCGTGGGATTGAACGAGGTAGCGACACGTGTTAGTCAATACTTTGGAGTGTTGACTATTGAATTCAGCAGTTATGCTTGTGAACAGTGATCAGCTGATGGTTTGTGGAATCAGTCGCAAGACCTATCGATAGATATGATGACGTAAGCGTGATGTATTCATTGCTGCTGGTAGTAATTTGCGTTGAGATGGTTGCTGCTGATCAGCAGGCACGCAAATACGAATGTTGAGAAGCGGCGTCGTTTGCATTAGTTGAAACGCTGCGTTTTGAGCCTTTCGTTGGAGAGATCAGCTGTTGGCAGCAATGCTTGCGTAACCAAAGTGACGTCGTTTGGATTAGTAGATGCGTCGTCGTTTTGAGTGATTTCTCGCGACCAGCAGATGAATTGTTTCGAAGAGAGAGCTGCTATCAGCTCTTGGTTGTTTTGCTTGCGAGAGCTGTTGTCAGCTGGCGTTTGCTACGGCGTCGTTTTGTTAAGTGGGAACGGTGTCGTTTTGAAGAGTTTTCGTGCGATTGTTTGTGTAGTCGTTGCTGCTGAATTTAGCGAAAGAAAAGAGGTTTCTGCTGGAAGATCTCTACTGTTCAGTCGACTGATTAGTGGTGTTCAGCAGACGTTGAGAGCTGTTGTCAGCTGGCGTTTGCTACGGCGTCGTTTTGTTAAGTGGGAACGGTGTCGTTTTGAAGAGTTTTCGTGCGATTGTTTGTGTAGTCGTTGCTGCTGAATTTAGCGAAAGAAAAGAGGTTTCTGCTGGAAGATCTCTACTGTTCAGTCGACTGATTAGTGGTGTTCAGCAGACGTTGATTTGGGGAGATTATTTATAGAAGTGTTGTTTGACACTTAGAATTATTTTTGAACCAGCCATTTCTTATCTTCTTCTCCAAACCCTCGTCGAGCTACTGTTCACCGTGAATTTCCACCGCCGTTTCCCGTCGCATGCAGCCTCTGTTTTTGGAGATCTTAGTGGCGCTGGATTCCCCTTTCTTAGCTCTTTCGTTTGCTACCCTTTAGAGACGATTGTATTGCGCTGGAAGTGGAAACGCGAAGCTGCTGGACTTCGAAGCTTTTGAGAAAAGTCTGTGCGTGCGTTCTTCTGCTAGCGTGAGCTTTTGGATGAGCATTCCTGTTAGAATTGAGCTCTGTTCTTGTAGCTAATGCCTGCATAGAAGTGTAGGAATTGAATTAGACTTCTGGCCGTAGGATTAGCGTATTTATGTTGAGATTGAGCTAAGATATTAGCTATGTTGTAACAGATTTCAACTTCCAGGAAGTTTCCTGCTGCGTGATTTGAGCCAGGAGAAATCTGTTAGGTAAATTGAAGAGGAAAGGTACGATTGAGCGGCCCCTTAGCAGTTGAGCGTGAACATGTCTATCTTTTCAGTGTTGTGAGTTTTTGTTATGTGGCTTTCGTGATTTTAGATGATGGAATTGAATGAATTCTGTTCTGTTTCACGTATTGTAAACTGTATGCATTGAGCATTGAAATTGAATGACATTCATTGCATACATCTTGAGCCTGAATTGATAAATTTATTTGATTACCTGATTGGGTGCCACGTTGTGACTGGCCGACTGTTGAGTCGTGTCCGAAAAGTCCAACGCTATCGTCGGAGTGGTGAATACCGGATTCGAGTGTCTACCACCGAGCTGTGATGGGCTGACGGGCCCCGATGATCACGGACCGATGATTTCCCGGTTGATAGACCGTGGTATAGAGGCTTGATTTGTGTTGCCAGTTGATAGACTGGGCTAGCTATCCGATTTCTTGATAGCCCTCATGCATTCATAGCATTGATTTATAGCATGTTGCATGTTTATCTGCTTTGATAGCTCTTCGTACTGAGGCTTGACCTCGTACTTGTTTTCCTGCTTTTGTTGTTTGGGTCTGCGTGCCCATTTGCAGGAGCTTTAGGTAACCAAGCTGGGCCGAGTGGAAGTTCAGCTGGTCGATCCCCTCATCCCTGAGTCCCAGTTATTTATGATATGTATTGTACCGGGGGATGCCCCGTGTGATTTTGTATTTGGGGATCTGTCCTTGAATTGATTTTATATGGTTGCTTGTTGTATGAGTTTGAGTTGACTCATATTTTGAGTATTGAATATTTTGAATGTATGATTTGAAGTTCAGGCCCATAGTATTTCGAAAAATTTTTAAGCCCTGATTTTTAGCTTCCGTGTTTATGCGCTTATTATGTGTTAATTGTTGATAATTAGCACGGGGCCTGACAGAATGTATCGGTTTTTAGAGATTTCTGGTGGTTTAGATCTCTGTTTGTAAGTTTGGTTTGAATTTTTGGGTCTGAAATAGCATGTGGAGCAATTCTGGGAGTTTTCGTGTTTTTGAGATTTTTGTGTGAAAGCTGGTTGATTTGTAAAAACCAGTCGTAGCGTTTATTTTGGCAACATGAGATTCCAAAACGCCATCGTTGGAGAGATCTGGTAGCGCTTGTAATATCAGCTGTTGCCTTAGCGTGAATTTGTATCGAGTTGGATACGGTGTCGTTTGAATAAATTGGAGCGACGTCATTTTGGTGGAGAGCTAATGAGAGATTTGATCGCGTGTGTGTGTCTGCTGGTTGTTCAGTCGAAGCAGATGTCAACGCGGGTCAACATCACAATAGCGTGAGAAGGAAACATCGTCGTTTGGATGTTGCGACTGGTTGTCCAGCTGCGAGAGATTTGTGCGCTACTGTAGCTTGCAGCTGGTGGTGCGCTAATATAGCTTGCAACTGGTATTGAGCAAGAGTTATCGACCAGATTTGGTGGCGTCAGCTGTGCGACGCCGTTTTGTTTAGTTGCAACGCTGCGTTTTATATGTTGCAGATGGTACCAGCTTTTGGAGAATTCCCGCGATGTTTAAACCAGTCGTCTGGTTGTCCAGCTTTTGGTTGAGAACCAGTCGTAGGTAGTGTTCTACGACGTCGTTTTGTGTGTTTGGGATTATGCTTTGCGGGGTTCGATCAGCCGATGAATTGTTGGTGCCTGCTGGTTATGTCGGTGGATATTTTAAACCAAGTTTCCAGCTTTTGCGAGATTTATATAAGAAAGACTTGGTCTTCGATTTGAGATATCAGATCCCATACTTAGAATATTTTCCCCGATTGTGTTCTTCGCTTCGAACCCCAGGTTACTGTTCATCGTAGCTTTTCTCCGGCAATTCCCATCGTTTTCGACCGTTGTTTGGTATATTCGAGGTAGCGTTGGACTCCTCTTGAGAAGCTCTATCATTCCATATCACTTTTGGAGGCTGTGGTTGGCTAGTTGAGGAACGCGAAGTTGCTGCCCGATTGTGCGTTTTGTAGTGCAGGTAGAACTTCGTTCCTTTGTGATGTGATCTTGTTCCTAGCCTTGGTTTAAGTTTCCAGTAAGTTGATTTGGTAGTAATTGTGTTGGTTGAGCGTGGCTCCCAGCCGTGAGCTTCTGTAATTGGCCGTGAGTTTCTGTGCAGCTTTTGAGATCTGTGTGTTGTGTATTTAGCAGGTTGCTATCCAGATCTCTCGGGCCTGTTTTGTAGTAATTGTTGCACAAAATTATAAGGTACGGATATGAGCTTGATGTTGCTGGGAATTGGCGTGAGATTGAATGCTAGATGGCTGTGGTGCATTGCCGTGGATGTTGCTGTGTGCATATGTGATTGCTATTGTTGTTTAGCTGCTCTGTTTATGCATACACGCATTTCCCATATTGCATTCATAATTCTGTTGCAGCCATTGTTTTGTATCTTGTATTGTTGTTGTTGATTCTTACCAAGATGTGAGGGCGAGCGGCAATACCGCACTCTCATCTCCCTGCTGGGATCGTTATCCACCATGCGCCGAGTGGTTAACTACCACAGTTCATGGGCGAGGCAACGGCAGGTTGAGTTGTTTGATGTATCTGGTATTCGGGTGTGGTGTCACGGCGAGTAGCTCATTACCACACTGTGAACACACCCCGTGGCCACTGTTGTTGCAGATTCTTGGAGCAGTGCTTGAGTTCCTTAGCTCCCTTGTTGGTTGAGCCTTCCGTTGTTACCCGGTGTCTCATGCATAGCATCTGCATTTTTATCTTATGCATTCTGTTAGCTATATCTGTTGCTCTCTGTACTGGGGTTTGACCCCATGTCCCTCTGGGGCCTGGTTTGTTTCCTTGTTTGTGTTGTTTTCAGGGAACCCAGGTTTTACAGCTGGTCGTGGTTTTAACCCAGCTGGTGGTGCCCCAGGAGGTGGTTAGCATGTCCCAGTTGCGTATAGCATACTTATATATATATGTATCAGTTAGCCAGGGGGATGCCCTGTGCTTCGTTATTGTATCCAGTAGTTTGAGTCTGATACATGTTTTGGTTGTTATATGCTATACTGTTGGTTGTTTTTATAAACTGGGATATATTTTGAGTATCGCTTTATTTTAAATTATATCGTTTTAAACCGTCAGGCCAAAAGCGAAAATTTTACCCGCTTTTGATAGCTTCCGCATGTGTTTGTATGATTTTACTCTGTTTAGAGCACGAGGCCTGACATTTTTGGTATCAGAGCTTAAGCTGGGATAAGCTCAATTTCTTTGCTCACACTCGAGTCTAGGCATAGTGTTGTGTGTTACGTGTGCTTGACTACGTGACTACGTGCTGCATATTTCTGTGTTATATGCTATCTATGTCGTATCTGTTCTGTTTTGCTTGATCCTGTTGAGTGTTTTCGTAGATGCCGCCTAGACGTCGTGGTAGAGGTAGGGGGTAGTTTCAGGAGTCAGTAGGACAGAATGAGGATCGGTATAGTGCTCGTACTCAGACTCGTGAGAGTAGTGATGAAGAAGAGGTTGTGGCTACGGCGCCTCCCGTAGAGAGGATGGATGTGGTAATCGCTCGGTTTCAGAGGATGAACCCTCCAGTCTTCAATAGTGATGAGTCCAGTGAGGATGCGGACTCGTGGCTCCGGAACGTAATCTTTCTTTTCGATCGATGCCAGTATGATGGTGAGCTCTGTTTGAGTTTAGTGATTCTACTGCTCAGGAAGGCCGCAGAGCGCTGGTGGCGAGGCGCTTCTAGTACTTTGGAGGAGACGGGTGTCGGGATCTCTTGGAACAGTTTTTGCGAGACCTTCCGGCAGGAGTATGTACCCGAGTCTTATGTGAACGCCCGGGAGAGGGAGTTCGACCATCTGGAGCAGGGTTCCATGACTGTTCGGGAGTATGCTAGGAAGTTCTCTTCTCTGTTGGCATACGTTCCCCATGTTTCTGGCCGCGAGAGGGCCAAGTGGACTCGATTTCTTGAGGACTTGAATGAAGAGTTGTATCATATGGTTTTGACTAGTAAGCCCAAGACTTACGCTGAAGCTGTGGATAGTGCCATTGACATTGACGAAGGTTTGCGTAGCCGTCGTGCTCGTCGGCAACAGGCACCGCAGGGTGGTCGTCCTGCTTTTGCGTAGCCGTCGTGCTCGTCGGCAACAGGCACCGCAGGGTGTCGTCCTGCTATTCAGGGAGCGCAGTCTTCACAGTCCTCCCAGTCAGCCTATCAGCCCCAGCAGCAGCAGCAGCAGCAGCCACAGGTGGCTCAACAGTCTGGCCGTCAGAGGTTTCGACCCCGAGGTCAGCAGTTCAAGAATAAGTCGTGTTCTGGCTCTTCTGGTTCGGGCAGCTTGGAAAGCAGTGGTTCTCGGGCTGAGTTTTGCGGCTTTTGCGGTGGAAAGCATCCGTCCACGCAATGTGTTGGTGTGCAGGGTTCCTACAACCTTTGTGGTCAGTACGGGCATTTTGCGAGAGTGTTTCCGTCACCTGGATCACAGCAGACCACGGCCCAGCCTCAGGGTCGTGGAGGCCAGTCTAGGGGCCGTTCTCAGCAGTTTCAGCAGCCCCGATTGGGTGAGACTTAGTTTAGGACGTTTCAGCAGCCTAGCCCTTCGCACTTTGGGCAGTCGTCTCAGCCTTTCTTCTCTGGACCCCAGCATGCTCAGGTTAACGCCAGCACTAGAGAGCAGGCCGAGGAGACACCGAGTCGGGTGATCCCAGGTACTCGCCTTGGTTTTGACTTTCCTGCTCGTGTGTTGTTTGACACCGGTGCATCACATTCGTTTATTTCTAATTCGTTTGTTGTTGAGCATGGTCTGTGTACCATTTCGTTGCGCGATGCTGTTTCTGTGTCTACCCCTGGCGGTGTGAGCTTGTTCTCCCAGAAATTTTTGTTGGATGGTGTGTTGCGGTTTGGTGAGCATGTCCTGTTAGGGAACTTGATCCATTTGATGCTTTGGGATTTCGATTGCATAGTTGGGATGGATGTGCTGTCCAACTATAGGGCCTCCATGGATTGCTTCCATGGGATTGTGCGTTTTAGGCCTATGTCTGGCGAGAAGTGGGACTTCTATGGCCAGGATTCTAGATCGAAGATCGCGTTGGTCTCAGCGATGGAGATGTTTAGCTTGTTGTCTTTGGGGAATGCTGGCTTTATGATTTACGCTTTGGATGCGTCTTCTTCTTCCCGCGTTCAGCTCAGTGACGTTCCTGTGGTGCGACATTTCCCGGATGTGTTCCCGAAGGAGATTCCTAGTTTTCCTCAGAGGCGGGAGATCGACTTCAGCATAGAGCTTATGCCTGGCACAACTCCGATTTCGCGTGCTCCTTATCGTCTGGCGCCTGCGGAGTTGAGAGAACTCAAGTTGCAGTTAGATGATTTGCTGGAGAAAGGCTTTATCCGACCTAGTATGTCGCCGTGGGGAGCGCCCATCTTGTTTGTGAAGAAGAAGGATGGCTCAATGCGGATGTGCATTGATTTTCGCCAGTTGAATAAAACCACTGTCAAGAACAAGTACCCGTTACCGAGAATCGATGATCTGTTTGATCAGTTGCAGGGTGCTGCGGTGTATTCAAAGATTGATCTTCGTTCAGGGTACCATCAGCTGAGAGTGAGAGATCAGGATGTCGCGAACACTGCGTTTCGTACGAGGTACGGACACTTTGATTTTTTGGTGATGCCGTTTGGTTTGACCAACGCGCCTGCAGTCTTTATGGATTTGATGAACAGAGTTTTCCGTGAGTTTATTGATCAGTTTGTGATCGTGTTCATCGACGACATCTTAGTCTATTCGAAGACTCCTTTGGATCACAAGGAGCATTTGCGTATTGTCCTTCAGACGCTGAGAGACCAGCAGTTGTATGCAAAGATTTCCAAGTGTGAGTTTTGGTTGGATCGCGTCGTATTCTTGGGACATGTGATTTCAGCCGATGGGATTTCGGTGGATCCTAGCAAGGTTGATGCCGTTCTGAACTGGGAGCGTCCCAGGATTGTTTCAGAGATTCGTAGTTTCTTGGGTCTGGCTGGCTATTATCGTCGCTTCATTGAGGGATTCTCAAGTATAGCAAAGCCGATGACTCAATTAACTCAGAAGGCCAAGCGTTTTGTTTGGACTGAGCAGTGTGAGAATGCTTTTCAACTGCTCAAGGAAAAGTTGACTACTGCGCCTGTGTTGGCTCTGCCATCCAGTTCAGGTGGTTTTGTTGTTTGTTCTGACGCTTCGCTCAATGGATTGGGTTGTGTGTTGATGCAACATGGTCGAGTCATTGCGTATTCCTCGCGGCAGTTGAAACCGCATGAGACTCGTTATCCCGTCCATGATTTGGAGTTAGCAGCGGTGGTCTTTGCGTTGAAAATCTTGCGTCACTACCTGTATGGCGAGCAGTTTGTGGTGTACTCCGACCACAAAAGTTTGCAGTATCTGTTTTCGCAGCCTGACCTGAATATGAGACAGCGACGATGGATGGAGCTGCTAAAGGACTTTGATTGTGAGATTAAGTACCAGCCTGGGAAGTCAAACGTAGTGGCCGATGCTTTGAGCAGGAAGGCTAGTGAGATGCTTGCTTCGTTGTACATCTCTAAGGATCAGGAGCATCTTAACACTACGGGTTGGAGATTTTACCCGGCTGAGGATTGTGTGGTGGTTTCTTCTTTCCAAGTGGAGCCACATAATGTTTCTACCATTCGAGCAGCTCAAAGGACTGATCCGTCTATCCATGAGTTGAAGCTGAAGGTCAGGGCTGGCGAACATGAAGATTATTCTATCTCTCCCGATGGTTGTTTGCGTTTTTGGGGCAGGTTGGTTGTGCCCAATTTGATTGACTTGAAGGATGAGATCCTTCGGAAAGCGCACTGTAGCAGACATAGTATTCATCCGGGAGCACGGAAGATGTACCATGCTTTGAAGCTGCACTTTTGGTGGGCTGACCTAAAGAGCGACGTTGCTGGTTTTGTCGCTCGTTGTTTGAATTGCCAGATGGTTAAGGCCGAAAGGATGAGACCTGGTGGTCTGTTGCAGAGTTTGGAGGTGCCCCAATGGAATTGGGAGCACATTGCTATGGATTTCGTGACGCATCTGCCTCGTTCCAGCAGAGGATGTGATGCTATTTGGGTGGTTATAGACCGTCTGTCGAAGTCTGCACATTTTATTCCCTATGGAATGACCTTCTCGTTGAAGAAGATGGCGAAACTGTACGTTGAGTTTTTTTGTTAGACTGCATGGTGTGCCCGTGTCGATCGTTTCCGACCGAGATCCGAGGTTTACTTCTAGGTTTTGTAAGAGTTTGAAAACAGCATTGGGTACCAGATTGGCGATGAGCACCGCGTATCACCCCCAACAGATGGCCAATCTGAGCGAACTATCCAGACGTTAGAGGATATGTTGCGTGCTGTTGTGTTGGATTTCGGAGGTAGCTGGCAAGACGCGTTGTCTTTGGTTGAGTTTTCGTACAATAACAGCTACCAAGTGACGATTGGTATGGCGCCTTTTGAGGCTTTGTAAGGCAGAAAGTGCAGATCGCCGGTATGTTGGGAATAAGTGGGGGAGAAGCAGCTATCTACCCCTGACTTTGTGCAGCAAATGAAAGATCATGTGGATCTTATTAGACAGCGGATGAAAGCTGCCCAAGAT
>KQ991031.1:113720-150050 GCA_001598015.1 Dorcoceras hygrometricum | reverse complement strand
CCCTCCCGAAGGAATCGTTCCTATTGGGTGCAAATGGGTGTACAAGAGGAAACTTGGGCCTGATGGCAAGGTAATGACCTACAAGGCACGACTGGTCGCGAAAGGTTACACTCAAAGGCAAGGTGTTGACTATGATGAAACCTTCTCGCCAGTTGCAATGTTCAAGTCAATTAGAATACTGTTAGCCATAGCCGCATGGTACGACTATGAGATATGGCAAATGGATGTGAAAACTGCGTTCCTTAATGGAAACATTAAGGAAGAGATCTATATGACACAGCCTAAAGGTTTCACATCTGTTGGAAGCGAGCATAAGGTATGCAAGCTTCAGAGATCGATATACGGTCTCAAACAAGCATCGCGAAGTTGGAACCTGAGATTCGATGAAACAATTAAGGAATTTGGTTTCATCAAGAATCCCGAGGAGCCATGCGTTTACAAGAAGGTAGTTAAAAGTGCTGTGACGTTCCTAGTACTTTATGTTGATGACATTCTACTCATTGGGAATGATGTAGGAATGTTGCAGTCAACTAAAGTATGGTTGTCTAGTAGATTTTCGATGAAGGACATGGGTGAAGCATCCTATATTCTTGGAATACAGATCTATCGGGATAGATCTAAACGGATGCTTGGACTCACCCAAGCTACCTACATCGATACCATACTTAAGAGGTTCTCTATGGAAGAGTCCAAGAGAGGACACCTACCTATGTGCCACGGGGTCACTCTATCCAAGTCTATGTGTCCAAAGACTGATGAGGAGATAGAGAGTATGGCACGTGTACCATATGCCTCGGCTATAGGTAGTATTATGTATGGCATGATCTCGACTAGACCGGACGTCGCACATGCTCTGAGTGTCACGAGTCGCTACCAGGCCAACCCTGGCCAATTGCATTGGAAGGCCGTGAAGGATATTCTTAAGTACTTACGAAGGACTAAGAATATGTTCATGGTCTATGGGGGTGGTGAACTGAAACTGGAAGGCTACACTGATTCTAGCTTCCAGTGTGACGTGGATGATTCGAAATCAACCTCTGGATTTGTATTCATGCTCAATGGTGGTGCTGTCTCTTGGAAGAGTTCCAAGCAAGACACCATCGCTGATTCAACCACTGAGGCTGAGTACATTGCAGCATCAGCTGCTGCTAAGGAGGCCGTTTGGATAAGGAATTTCGTCCAAGAGTTGGGCGTCATTCCTAATGGAGTTGGTCCAGTCCCGGTGTACTGCGACAACACGGGTGCCGTTGCGCAAGCAAAGGAGCCTAGGTCTCACCAAAGATCCAAACACATACTGAGGAAATACAACATAATCCGGGATATTGTGGCTAGAGGTGACATAGCAGTTGAGAGAGTCGCCTCTGCGGACAACGTTGCTGATCCACTTACGAAGCCCTTGCCAGGACCCTTGTTTGAAAAACATCGCGAAACAATGGGACTGCGTCTGATGAGTAGTTGGCTTTAGGGCAAGTGGGAGTTTGTTAGAGTAGATGCCCAACTAGCCAACTTGTGGCGTGTGGGTTTATAGACTCTTGTATGAAACAGTCTTTATATATATGATATTAGCATTTATTTATGGCATTCTTTACTTTCATTATGTGTGTAATGATTTACAATTGCGTTGAGTAAAGACCTAGAATAAAATAAAGTGTATGTTAGATGTGATAGTAGGTATGACGGCTATCATGAAACACATCTAAAAGTCGTTGTGTATTCTGAACATGTTCCTAGTCGATTGGGCAGTCAAAATGAGGATAAGGCCGCCCGAGATCGAGACTAGTATCTGCGATGCGAAGTACCACGTTTCATTGGTATCAGTGCTTCTAGTGCAGGCTGACGAAGGAGTCTCGGTTCTGGTCGTGGACCGGATTGGCGATATCTACCGCAGTCTACCGAGAAGAGCCGACGTTATTGTAACTACGGTTGGAGCCAGGCACAAGTGCCAGCAAGGTAACGTCTAAAACATCCTATGAATGTCGTAGTTTGTTTTGAATTTTTCGTATTGATCATCTCCCGGCTTCTATTTTATGTTCTTCCGCTGCCTCGCCGGGGGGCGGATCCGGATCCCCAACATAACATTACTATCAAGTATAGACATCCCATACCTAGACTAGATGATATGTTGGATGAGTTGCATGGGTCTACCATCTTTAGCAAAATCGATCTTAAAAGTGGTTACCATCAGATTACAATGAGGGAAGGTGATGAGTGGAAAACTGCATTTAAGACCAAGTATGGCTTGTATGAATGGTTAGTGATGCCGTTTGGCTTAACGAACACATCGAGCACCTTCATGCGATTAATGAATCATGTCCTGCGTACATACATTGGTAAGTTTGTAGTTTTTACTTTGACGATATCCTCATATATAGCAAGAATTTGGATGAACATGTTGAGCACTTGAGGCTCGTACTAACAACACTTAGGTTGGAACATTTGCATGCAAATTTCATGAAGTGTGTCTTTTGTACGGATAAACTTGTTTTCCTTGGATAGGCTCTACTGGTAATGAGTTGTTTATGCATCTTCCTTGGATAAACAACTCAAGGTATACAAGTGGATGAACAAAAGATGAGTGCTATTTGGGATTGGCCAACGCTTACTACTGTCGGTCAAGTTCGGAGTTTCCATGGCCTTGCCAGCTTCTACAGGAGGTTTGTAAGAGATTTTTAGCACACTAGCAGTGCATAAGACAGCGGTGATCAAGAAGAACACTCCTTTCCATTGGGGCGCAGAGCAAGAGAAGTCCTTTCAAATCATTAAGCAAAAGCTGATTAATGCTCCTGTACTTGTATTGCCTGATTTTTCTAACCACTTTTGAAATTGAATGTGATGCTTCAGGATTAGGTATTGGGGGAGTGTTAATGCAAGGAGGAAGGCCCGTTGCTTACTTTAGCGAGAAACTTACTGGTGGCGCGTTCAACTACCCAACTTATGACAAGGAGTTGTACGCCTTGGTGAGGTCTCTTGAGGCATGGCAGCACTACCTTAGGCCGAAAGAGTTTGTGATTCACACGGATCTGAGTCTCTCAAGAATCTTAGATGTGAGGACTAGAAATCTGTATTTTGGTGATTAGCGTAATGCTCATATCTGAAT
Organism: Dorcoceras hygrometricum; assembly: GCA_001598015.1. Lineage (NCBI taxonomy): Eukaryota > Viridiplantae > Streptophyta > Magnoliopsida > Lamiales > Gesneriaceae > Dorcoceras > Dorcoceras hygrometricum. The sequence continues at coordinate 146,953 of KQ991031.1, read as the reverse complement.
GGGATTAACCAATGAGATTTTGGTCATCGCATTTTCATTCTTGAGAGAATTGGTTAATTCGTTGATGATTTTCGTGTTTTCAGATTTGGTATAGATCATATTTGAGTGCTGGTAGCTATCGAGTTTGACTGGAAGTAACGCTTGGTGAATTTTATGTCGAAATCTGAATTTTGGATTTTTCAGATTTGAGTGAGATCTGGGCGTCCAGATCTGGTCCTCGCTGGTTTGAGTGAGTTACCGCGAGCGAGAAGCAAAACGAAGTCGTTTTGGTTTACACGGGTGAGTATAAGTGATACGATGTCATTTTAGGCGCTAGTCAGATCTGGTATTGAGAGAGGGACAGATTTGGTTAGCGAGGAGAAGTCTAACGTTGGTTAACGGTACTATTTGGACTGATCCGGTTCATGAGTTCGAAGTAAATCGGTGCTTTTTGAGGATCTCAGATTTGATCAAATCTGGATGAGCGTAGGTGGGTCTTAGTGCGTGAGATCTGTTTCAGATTTGAGGACGAAGTCGTTTTGGTTTACACGGGTGAGTATAAGTGATACGATGTCATTTTAGGCGCTAGTCAGATCTGGTATTGAGAGAGGGACAGATTTGGTTAGCGAGGAGAAGTCTAACGTTGGTTAACGGTACTATTTGGACTGATCCGGTTCATGAGTTCGAAGTAAATCGGTGCTTTTTGAGGATCTCAGATTTGATCAAATCTGGATGAGCGTAGGTGGGTCTTAGTGCATGAGATCTGTTTCAGATTTGAGGCCGCGCGACGTCATTTAGCGTTACTGTGCGGGACTCCTAGGCGACGCCGTTTTGATTAGTAGTTCTTGTTTAGCGTAGCGAAGCCAGATTTGAGTTATTGCTGAGGCCAGATCTGAGGGACTTTTGCCTTGGCGCTAAGATCTGGGTTGCCGATGAGATCTGAATAAGTCGGTGTTGACTTTCACTGTAGCGTAGACTGAAGGATTTAAATGCTAATTAGCGATGGACACTTAACCATTTTCAACCCGACATTTCCTATCTCCTTTCCAGAGAAATCCTCGATTGGTACTGTTCATTCGAAACCTTCTCCGTTAGATTTTCGTCGATTTCCATCGTTATTTGGAGCGAAATTGGTGGCGTTGGGTTCGTCTTGCTTAGCTCTTTTGGTTGATACCAGTTTGGAGCTTTGGATCCGGTTCGATCTGTTTGAGCTTTTGGGTAAGCTTTCCTTAGTGTTTTAAGCCTAGATTTAGAGACGGATAGTGCTCTGTGTATTTGTAGTAGCTTAGTTAGGCTACGCAGTTGGGAACTGTAAGCTAGATGAGCTTTGGTGAAAGCTGATTTATAGATATCTTGACAGATTCGGGCTTGAAGGCACTTCAGCTTTTGAGAAGCTGGTGAGTAGCAGATTTGAGCAGGCTATTGGAGCTGCGTGTTGCGTGACCTGTTGAGGTAGAATTGATGTTTGAGGTACGGATTGATCCCTTGTAAACAGCTTTGGGCATGGACATGTTTATATTTCTTGTTGTGAACCTGTATACGTGACTCTGTGAACAGATTTGATTTACTATGCTCTGTTGTATGATATGTTTCACGCACTGATTATTGTATGCATTGGAATTTGATTATTGAATCGCGTTAATGCATACATATTGACCCTGATATTCGATTGATGACCCGAGTCGAGCTAGCATTGTGATCGGACGGCTGAGTTGTCGCGTCTGAAAGGTCAAATGCTATCATCGGAGTGGTGGCCGACTGAGTTGTCGCGCCTGAAGACCACCGATGGTCGATGGACACGAATATCACGGACCGATGATTTCCACCAACTGATTGGCTGTGCGTGGTGTTTGAGGCTCACTTGAGATTTGTCAGCTGAGTCGTTGGCCTTGATGACCGATTCCTTTGATAGGCATCATGCATTTCATAACTTGAAGTATAGTATGTTGCATGATTTGCTGTTTTTATATGGTTCTTCGTACTGAGGTTTGACCTCTTTACTTTTCCCTGTGTTTTTTGGGCTGCCTTGGTCTGTATTGGCTTTGGCAGGTTCTTCAGGTAACCAGGCTGGACCGAGTGGAGCTTCAGCTGGTCGATCCCCTTTTCATTTTTGAGTCCCAGTGTTATGTATTTATATTGAGCCAGGGGATGTCCTGTGCCTTTATTTTACTGAGGGGATCTGTAGTTGATTTACTACTTGCTATTTGTACCTGTTTATGGATCGTTTTAGTTTTGAGTTAAACTCGTATTTTGATTATGAACTATTTTGAATGATATGTTGGATCAGGCCCAAATTCGAAAACTTTTAAGCCCTGATTTTTAATGCTTTTGCATAAATGTGATTAATTGAGTACTTAATCTGTGATTAGCGCACCGGGCTTGACGTTTTGGTATCAGAGCTTAAACTGGGATTTTAGTTTTGAGTTAAACTCGTATTTTGATTATGAACTATTTTGAATGATATGTTGGATCAGGCCCAAATTCGAAAACTTTTAAGCCCTGATTTTTAATGCTTTTGCATAAATGTGATTAATTGAGTACTTAATCTGTGATTAGCGCACCGGGCTTGACGTTTTGGTATCAGAGCTTAAACTGGGATAAGCTCGACTTCTTTTTCATCACACTCGAGTCTAGGCACGGAGTTTGAGTTTTGATTTTGACTGAATCTGTGATTTATCTGCCGTTGTGACTATTTGTTTTATTGCTTACCTCTGAGATTTTTGTAGATGCCGCCGAGGAAAGATAGGAGTAGGATCGCTAGGCAGATAGATGGGGAGTCTAGAGCTCCGGGGAGTGATGAGGATATTGAGCAGCAGAGTATACCCTTGCGTCGTCGTACTAGGCAGACGGAGGTAGAGGATGTGACTCGACAGATTGGCGAGATGGAGCTAGTTTTGGCTAGGTTCCAGTGGATGAATCCCCCGATGTTTACTGGTGCCGAGGGTGGCTTGATGGCTGAAGGCTGGCTAGAGCATATGGAGGAGTTGTTTGATGCGGTGGAGTACTCTCAGGAGAGAAGACTGAAACTAGAGATTTTGCAGTTGAGGGAGAATGCTCAGCGCTGGTGGAAGGGTACTTCCGGAATCTTGAGAGAGAGTGGGGCTATGATTACTTGGGAGAGCTTCTGTGCAGCGTTTCGGCAGGAGTATACCCCGGAGTCCTACTACAACAACCGCGAGCTAGAGTTTGACAATCTGAAACAAGGGGACATGAAGGTGGCCGAGTATGCCAGGCGGTTTTCGTCGCTTCTGTCGTATGTTCCCCATGTGACTAACCAGGAGAGAACGAAGAGGAACAGGTTTTTGAGAGGTTTGAAGCCTGAGTTGTTCCGGATGGTGTTGGCTGGTTCTCCTATGACTTATGATGAGGTCGTGGATAGAGCGGTGGATATTGAGGAGAGTCTGTTGGAGGCACAGACTCAGGTTCAGCCGACACCTGGACGTACTTTTCAGCCTATGCAGGAAGCGATGCCTTCATTTCAACCTCCTCAGACGTCGCAGCAGTCTAATCGCCAAAGGTTCAAGCCTCGAGGAAAGCAGTTTAAGAGACAATCAAACTCGAGTTATTCCGGTTCTGTGAGTTCTGGTAGCAGTGGCTCTGGAGGAGTGATGTGTGGACAGTGTGGAGGTCATCATATGACTTCGCAGTGCCGTGGAGTTCAGGGTCTTTGTCGGAATTGTGGGCAGCCTGAACATTTCTCTAGAGTATGTCCTTTGATGGGTGGACAGTCTTCGAATTAGTCGCAGCAAGGTTCTGCTGGTGGATCTTGGCAGAGACAGCAGCCTTTTGTTCAGTCCCAACGATCAGGTTTCCAACCACAAGAGCTGTCTAGGTTTGGAGGATCTTCTAGACCTCAGTTTCCGGGACCGCAGCAAGCTCAGGTGAACGCCTTGACGAGAGAGCGGGCAGAGGATATGCCAGAAGGAGTTATTGCAGGTACTTGTGCTATCTTGAATTTCCTGCACGAGTTTTGTTTGACACAGGAGCATCACACTCATTTATATCTGATTTGTTTGTGTATGAGTGTGGGTTGAGTGTTACCCCACTGTGTGATGTTGTCTCCGTATCCTCCCCTCCTGGCGTGAGTTTGTTGTCCCGCTAGGTGGTGTTGGATTGTGTGATTAGGTTTTGATGAGAATGTGTTGGTGACAAATCTGATTGCTTTGGGAATTAGAGATTTTGACTGTATCTTGGGTATGGACGCGTTGTCCAGTTATAGAGCGACTGTAGATTGTTTCCATGGTGTGGTGAGGTTTAGACCTCAAGTTGGGGAGAAGTGGGATTTCTACGGTGCTGATTCGCGATCGAATATCCCACTAGTGTCTGTCATGGAAATGTTTAGTTTGTTGTCGCTAGATAATTCAGGGTTTATGATCTATGCCTTGGATGTTTCCCATGAATCGAGATTAGGGTTGAGTTATGTCCCTATTGCTCATGAGTTTCCAGACGTGTTTCTGGATGAGATTCCAGGATTCCCTCCAAAGCGAGAGATTGATTTCAGTATAGAGTTGGTACCAGGGACAGTCCCGATTTCTAGAGCTCTGTATCGGTTGGCGCCAGCTGAGTTGAAGGAACTCAAGGATCAGTTGCGTGATATTTTGGAGAAAGGCTTCATCAGACCAAGTATGTCGCCTTAGGGAGCTCCGATTTTTTTGTGGATAGAGTTGTCTTTTTGGGTCATTTCATATCTGCAGAAGGTATTTCGGTGGATCCTAGTAAGGTCGAAGCAGTTCTTAACTGGGCACGACCAAGGAATGTGTCCGAGATCCGTAGTTTCTTGGGATTGGCTGGCTATTATAGACGTTTTATTGAGAAGTTCTCTTCGATATCCAGGCCGATGACTCAGTTGACCCAAAAAGATAGGAAGTTTATTTGGACTGATGAGTGTGAGTCGAGTTTCCAGTTGCTTAAGGAGAAGTTGACTACTTCTCCGGTGTTGGCTTTGTCGTCGGGTTCTGGCGGTTATGTAGTGTGATTTGATGCTTCTCTGAGTGGTTTGGGATGCGTTTTGATGCAGAACGGGCATGTGATAGCCTATGCGTCTCGACAGTTGAAGCCCCATGAAACGAGATACCCCGTTCATGATCTGGAGTTGGCTGCGATTGTCTTTGCCTTGAAGATTTGGCATCATTATTTGTATGGTGAGCAATTTGTGGTGTACACGGACCACAAGAGTTTGAAGTACATCTTCACCCAGTCTGATTTGAATATGAGGCAACGTCGTTGGATGGAGTTGCTGAAAGATTTTGACTGTGAGATTCAGTATCAGTCTGGGCTGGTGAACTTGGTTGCCAATGCCTTGAGTAGGAAAGCTCAACCTGCGATGTTGACTTCGATGAGAATATCCAAAGTCCATGAAGATTTGGGGACTTCTGGATGGTATTTTCAGCCGAATGATCAGTGCTTTGTAGTTTCTTCTTTTCAGGTTGAACCACAGATTGTTGCAGACATTAGAGCAGCACAGAGAACTGACCCGTACATTCATGAGTTGAAGATTAAAGCCCAGAATGGTCAGTCGGATGATTTTTCTGTTGCTTCTGATGGATGTCTGAGATTCCGTGGTAGATTGGTGGTTCCGAACCTGATTGATCTGAAAGAGACTATCTTGAATGAAGCCCATTGTAGTCGTTACAGTGTGCATCCGGGCGAGAAGAAGATGTATCATTCCTTGAAGTCTCACTACGGTGGGAAGGCAAGAGGAATGATATTTCTGGATTCGTAGCTCGATGTCTGAATTTACAACGGGTCAAGGCCGAGATAATGAGACCTGGTGGATTGCTACAGAGTCTAGAAGTGCCTCAATATCATCATGGATTTTGTGACTCATTTACCACGATCAAATAGGGGATGTGATGCGATTTGGGTGGTTGTTGACAGGCTTTCAAAGTCATCCCATTTCATTCCCTATGACGTGAGGTGTTCGATGAAGAAAATGACGAAGTTGTATATCGACCATGTGGTTAGATTGCATGGAGTGCCGGTTTCGATAGTGTTCGATAGAGATCCAAGATTTACTTCCCGATTCTGGAAGAGCTTGCAGGCAGCGATGGGTTCGAGATTGGCCATGAGTATAGCGTATCACCCCCAGACAGATGACCAATCTGAGAGGACCATTCAGATTTTAGAGGATATTCTTCGAGCAGTTGTGATGGATTTCAGTGGTGGCTGGCAGGATTCTTTATCTCTGGTTAAATTTTCTTATAACAACAGCTACCAAGTGACTATCGGGATGGCTCCATTCGAAGTTTTGTATGGTCATAAGTGTAGATCACCTATCTGCTGGGAAGAGATTGGTGAGAAGCAGTTGTCTACTCCTGAATTTGTGCAGCATATGAAAGACCAGATTGAGTTGATTCGGAGTAGGATGAGAGCTGCTCAAGATCGACATGCTAGCTATTCTAATAATAGACGCAGACCATTGGAATTTGAGGTTGGCGATCGTGTGTTTCTCAAAGTTTCTCCTTTCAAGAGAGTAATGAGATTCAGATTTAAAGGTAAATTGGCTCCTAGATTCGTTGGTCCCTTTGAGATTGTTGAGAGGATTGGACAGATGGCTTATCGATTGAGGCTGCCTGATGAGTTAGCAGCGAAGCATGATGTGTTTCATGTGTCAATGTTGAGGAAATATGAGCCAGATCCATCCCATGTGCTGAGGACTGATGAAGTCGAGCTGGATTCTACCTTGAGCTATGTCTAATATCCAGTGCAGGTTTTGGATAGAAAGGAGAAGCAGCTGAGGAACAAGAGTATACCTTTGGTGATGGTCCAATGGAGCGAGCATGGAAGAGAAGAAGCTACTTGGGAAGTTGAAGAAAAGATGAGACAGAAGTGGCCTCATCTGTTTGAGCGTTGAATGTAACATTCCAGGTAACTTCTAGCTTGTTGATTCACGATTTTGCTGCTGATTTATGGTTCTGTTTAGACTTTGAGTCTTGCTGGGCAGTATGCTAATGTTAGTTTTGATGTTGGTTTTTGATGGCTTATGTGGTTTTTATTTCTGGACTTGAGTGGATTTCAAGGACAAAATAGATTTTTAGTGGGGGAGAGTGTGAGGACTAGAAATCTATATTTTGGTGATTAGCGTAATGCTCAGATCTGAATGGGATTAACCAATGAGATGTTGGTCATCGCATTTTCATGCTTGAAAGAATTGGTTAATTCGTTGATGAGTTTCGTGTTTTCAGATTTGGTGTAGATCATATTTGAGTGCTGGTAGCTATCGAGTTTGACTGGAAGTAACGCTTGGGAATTTTATGTCGAAATCTGAATTTAGGATTTTTCAGATTTGAGTGAGATCTGTGTCCAGATCTGGTCCTCGCTGGTTTGAGTGAGTTACCACGAACGGGAAGCGAAACGATGTCGTTTTGGTTTACAAGGGTGAGTATAAGTGATACGATGTCGTTTTAGGCGCTAGTCAGATCTGGTATTGAGAGAGGGATAGATTTGGTTAGCGAGGAGAATTCTAACGTTGGTCAACGGTACTATTTTCACCGATCCGGTTCGTGAGTTCGGAGTAAACCGGTGCGGTTTGAGGATCTCAGATTTAATCAAATCTGGACGAGCATAGGTGGGTCTTAGTGCGTGAGATCTGTTTCAGATTTGAGGCCGCGCGACGTCTTTTAGCGTTAGTGAGCGGGACTCCTAGGCGATGCCGTTTTGATTAGTAGTTCTTGTTTAGCGTAGCGAAGCCAGATTTGAGTTATAGTTGAGGCCAGATCTGAGGGACTTTTACCTTGGCGCTAAGATCTGGGTTGCCGATGAGATCTGAATAAGTCGGTGTTGACTTTCACTGTAGCGTAGACTGAAGGATTTAAGTGCTAAGTAGCGATCGACACTTAACCATTTTCAACCCGAATTCCTATCTCCTTTCCAGATAAACCCTCGATTGGTACTGTTCATTCGAACCCTTCTCCGTTAGATTGCCGTCGATTTCCGTCGTTGTTTGGAGCGAGATTGGTGGCGCTTGGTTCATCTTGCTTAGCTCTTTTGACCAGTTTGGAGCTTTGGATCCGGCGTGTTGAGGGAGCGCGAAGTAGTTGCAGGTTCGAGCATCTTTGCGAATTTCTGGTCGACAGTTCTTCCGATCTGTTTGAGCTTTTGGGTAAGCTTTCCTTAGTGTTTTAAGCCTAGATTTAGAGCTGGATAGTGCTCTTTGGATTTGTAGTAGCTGAGTTAGGCTACGCAGTTGGGAACTGTAAGCTAGATGAGCTTTGGTGAAAGCTGATTTATAGATATCTTGACAGATTCGGGCTTGAATGCACTTCCCGTCTGAGCTTTTGAGAAGCTGGTGAGTAGTAGATTTGAGAAGGCTGTTGGAGTTGCGTTTTGCATGATCTGTTGAGGTAGATTGAGGTTTGAGGTACGGATTGAGCCCCTGTAAACAGCTTTGGGCATGGACATGTTTATATTTCTTGTTTTGAACCTGTATACGTGACTCTGTGAACAGATTTGATTTACTATGCTCTGTTGTATGATTTGTTTCATGCACTGATTATTGTATGCATTGGAATCTGATTATTGAATGGCATTCATGCATACATATTGAGCTTGATATTCGATTGATGACCCGAGTCGAGCTAGCATTGTGATCGGCCGGCTGAGTTGTCACACTTGAAAGGTCAAATGCTATCATCGGAGTGGTGGCCGGCTGATTTGTCGCGCCTGAAGACCACCGAGCTGTGATGGTCGACGGGCCCAAATATCACGGACCGATGATTTCCACCGGCTGATTGGCTGTGCGTGGTGTTTGAGGCTCACTTGAGATTTGCCAGCAGAGTCATTGGCCTTGATGACCGATTCTTTTGATAGCCATCATGCATTTCATAAATGTTGCATGATTTGCTGTTTTTAGATGGTTCTTCGTACTGAGGTTTGACCTCTTTACTTTTCCCTGTTTTTTTTTGGGCTGCCTTGGTCTGTATTGGCTTTGGCAGGTTATTCAGGTAACCAGGCTGGACCGAGTGGAGCTTCAGCTGGTCGATCCCCTTTTCATTTTTGAGTCCCAGTGTTATGTATTTATATTGAGCCAGGGGATGTCCTGTGCCTTTATTTGAGGAGATCTGTAGTTGATTTAATACTTGCTATTTGTACATGTTGATGGATTGTTTGAGTTTTGAGTTAAACTCGTATTTTGAATGAACTATTTTGAATGATATGTTGGATCAGGCCCAAATTCAAAAAAATTTTAAGCCCTGATTTTTAATGCTTCCGCATAAATGTGATTAATTGAGTAATTAATCTGTGATTAGCGCACCGGGCCTGACATTAGAGGGCAGCAAAAGCTTAACAAGAGGCATGCCAAGTGGGTTGAATTCATCGAGACATTTCCCTATGTGATCAAGTACCAACAAGGTAATGAAAACATAGTTGTCGATGCACTATCACGAAGGTACATTTTATTCTCCACCCTAGGTTCGAAGTTATTGGGATTCGAACATGTAAAAGAGTTATATGCACTAGATGATGGTTTTAAGGATGTGTTCGAGTGTTACATGAATAACACATGAAAAATTTTATTTGCATGAGGGGTTATTATTTAAGGAACATAGATTGTGCATCCATAAGTCTTACATTAGAGAATTGCTTGTTAAAGAAGTGCATGGGGGAGGCCTAATGGGTCATTTTGGTGTGGCTAAGAACTTGAACGCATTGCCTAAACATTTTTCTTGGCCTCATATGAAACGTGATGTCCAACGTCATTGTGAAAGGTGTATAACATGTAGACAAGCAAAGTCTAAAGTACAACCCCATGGGCTGTATACGCCACTTCCTATTCCTACTGAACCTTGGGTTGACCTGTCTATGGATTTGTTCTAGGGATACCTAGGTCTAAGAAGGGAAGGGACACTATTTTGTGGTGGTTGATCGTTTCTCCAAAATGGCTCATTTTATTGCCTGTCATAAAGCTGATGATGCTTCTAATGTGGCTGACTTTGTTCTTTAGGCGTCGACATTGTTCACGATCACAGAGTCCTGCATCCATCTATCTTATAAGCATCCATCTTGACCAGATCTCCCGATCCGATTTTCTCTTCTCCTGACTGGTTTGTCCTTAACCAGCTTGGCTCTCTATTCTTCTCATCAAGAGCCCCTGTGTTACTTGCTTGTTCTCTTGTTCCATTCAGACACCTTTTAAAAACCATCAGGAAGCACACCTTTCTTTCACTGGTTGATTGAACCAGTTCTTCGAGGGTACTTTAAACCTTATCCTCGTAGAACTACAATCCAGCACCAGTGATTATATCCCTTCTTCTTTGGGATATAATAATCAGTTCTGATTCAGTCTATCTCCAGACTGAGATCCCTATGATGAACAGATTATAGTTGCACTTAGTGATCCAACCTGCACTTGATCACTGCACTTGTACGCTGCACTTGATCAGCACTTGAACAGTTCTGCACTTCACTGGATCTCACTGCACTTGATCACCGAACTGCTCTTGCATCAAGCTGGTGAACCAGCTTGGTGTTCTCTGCGACCTGGAACACACTCTGCCGTACCAGCTCAGGCGTCCCCTCACTGTTCCAGCATGGATATCTTCAACCAGACCAGCTTAGGCATCCCCTAACTGTTCCAGTTTGGATATCTCCCTGTCTTCTCAATCAAGTGCACTGCACATCGCACATAAACCGTTAGTAGAATAATAACAGATTTTGTGTTAATCAAAACTCAGATTCTGATCTGTAACACAGATCCAACAATCTCCACCTTTTTTATTTACACAAAATCTGAATAAACATATGCACGTATGTTTATGCTTTAAAATATTTCTCTCCCTTTTTGTGGGAATAAAAAGGGGTTTGAAATCTTGTCTTCCCTTAATATTTAAAACAGACTCCCCCTCAATAGAGCATGGGGTGATTTTAATTTTCGAAGGGAAAACATTTTCAGGGAGTTACATTTTTCAGACTGTATGATATGAGTTTCAAAGACAGTATATGTGCTACTGAAAGATTCTCATCTACTCAGACCAGAAAAGTAACAGAGGATTCAATTTACAGAATCTCTTCCATTTTTCCCTAAATTTTTAGCCTCTCCAATCTAGAGATCTTGGCGTCCACAGATCTAGCGCAATATGTTAGCTCGTCAAAACAGATATTGTTGCACTTTCCTTTCGAGAATGTGCACTGCAATTCAATGAACATTACTCCCCCTATCTTTATACAATGAGGTTTGAAAATATTTAAAACAATTTTGTAGCATAGTAAAGCTTTAGCAGAAAAGCACTTATCAGAGCAGAAAGTATTTTAAAACCATTAAAAATTTCGATTGAAATACACTTTCAAGAACAACCTGCTCTAATACCAATTGTTAGGATCGATTTTGGGGGTGTCTCATGAGTTCTCACACAACTCACGTAAGCTCTCACACAGCTTTAAACACCAAACCCTCAAGTTGCGTGTATTTTAAAAAGTTTTGAAAATAACCAGCACGCAACACTGGAACCGGATCGCCCATGAACTCTACCAGCAGCTCTGCGCGTTTGTCTTGAACACATGCGATCTGGTTGATTTAAATCTTGAGCTACAATAGCTCAGTGTTCTTGAAATATTTGTGCATCGAGATACAGATTGAGCTATGAGATATATCATGTGGAAACAACTCAAACTGAACTCTGAAAATCGAAAGCTTGTATGCAGTTTCGAAATATGCAGTGCATGAATGTTAAATGCAGAAAGCTGTAAATAGATTCGCTGCAATTTGTTTATGGAAGTTCGGAACTGGATCTCCTATGTCTCCCCTTCTTCCGCAACGTGAAGGATCCACTATAAGGCTTTGATTACAGATGCTCCCACTGTAACACGATCCGACAGCCCTCGGCTGCAAGAACTCCTAGCACCTATGCATACTAGCCCGCAAACTCTGTGTCTAAATTCACTTATTTTACGCCTCAGTGAGAAATGCTACATAGACCTGTTTAACGTCTCTGTCCAAAGACTACAAGGAAGTCGTTTTTGTTTTTGATTCACTCATTTTTCTGTTTCGCTCAACTCTCAAATATATGAGTGAATCGTGTGTGAGATTACAATGTTCGCTCAATCTCTCAAAGATAAAATCTCACACACTGGGAAGTGCTCCTGTCCGATCTGGTTCCACAATATCTTCCCAGAGTTTGTGCTGTCGACTTGATGTTTCTTCGAAGCTTTTGGTCAGTGCACCAACTCACACTTGGGCACTGAACCAACTTGCACACCAGCTGCCACAGAGTGTGCAAATTTGCGACTAGACTGTGTTATGTGTTTTTATGTTTTTATGTTCTGGATTTGCACAACGCTTTCACGACTTCGCATTCGCTCTCTTTCTGTTTTCTCTCTCTCTCATTCTCCCATTTTGCTTGTGCTCTGCTCTTGACATATATATAGCCCCTGCGCATATTTGTTCGTTGGACACAAAATTGTAGCCGTTGAAAAGTCTTCTGACACGTTGTACTTTGCGACCTTTGTCTTTTAATGTGTTAGAGGCTTTTCCTCACTTTAAGCACGTGAGCACTGTATCTGAGTTGATATTCTATCTGAGCTGATTTGACCTTAACCAGCTTGTCAGCTTGTCTCCCTTCTGGTTTGCACTGAGCTGGCTTGTTCATTACAGTAAGCTGGTCAAAGCTCTCTTCTTCTCTTCTCATCTGCTCTTGTTCACCAGCTGCTCTTGTTCTGCTCTTGTATCGAACTGCTCTTGAATGCTGGACTTTGAGCTTGTTTCCCAGCTGGTTACTTCTTTCACCATAGGAATCTTTGTAACGCCCAAAAATCCTAATTACGTGGAAATTAGTGCATGATTAGGAGGAAAATTATTTTAGAAAATTATATGCTATTTCATATGATTTAATTATGGTTTTAATGTTTCATGATGTGCATGTCATGTTTTCAGTCTATTTGAGTTCCGGACACATGGAAGAGACTAGGGACGACCGAGATGAAAATTTATTTAAATTTTTAAGCCTCATATTTTTAAGAGCAAAATTTTATTATTTTTAAGCATTATTTACAAAAAATGAGCTTTTATGATTATTAGTTGAGGGGAACCCGTTTTTCGTCTATACGGGCTGTTTTAATGGACTTTCCCATATTTTAAAATTGAGGAGGCTATGTGTTACAAAAATTTAAGATTTTAAAGCCTATGTTTAGAGTTTTATTCAACATTTTAAATTATTAGTGGAGGGTTAGTATTGAAAAAGTCTATTATTTTCCTAATTAAGTCATTTAGGGGGGGTTCTTTGGAATTTCATTCATTTTCACCCCAACCCTAATTTCTTGTAACCCTAGCCTCCACCTTCCTCCTCCTCACTCTCACGCCACTCCCCTCTCCCCTTGCACGAAATTCTTCAAGTTTTTGGTGTGATTCAAGGTGGTTTCTCCCGATCTCGCGTCCCCCGCTCCGGTAACACGTATCTCTTCCATAATATTCAAAAAGGCATGTTATATCTCTTCTTTTCTCACCATTTAAGCTATAATATACTATTTTTCTAAAGGTGTTTCATGAATTGTATGTGATTTGTTTAGATATATGCATAATGTTGTAGATCCATGCATGTTTCATAATTTTCAATACATTTTTGACCCATTTCTTGTCTTGCATCGGTCATGGACGGTTTGAGGGGCTAGGGCTCGGTTCTAGGAGGTCCAGTGGTCCACGGTTGTAGGGAAGGTGGCTCGACATCTTGGTCAAGCCAAGGTTCACGTATGGCCGATCCTCCAAGGTTCACGCACGGCCGCTCCATTCTTGTGTTTCGTTTGAGTCTTGTGGTCGACGGCTTGAACCATGGCTAGGTCTAGGAAAACCACTGGACCAGGGGGTGGTCCAGTCGGTGGGGTTCGGCCAACGGCGGCCGGAGCAGGGAGGTAGCAGGCTGGAAGTCGCGACGTGCATGGCGTGCGTGCGGCTAGGGTTTTTCGTGAGGGGTCCAGTTCAACTGGACCAGTTTGGTGGGTACTACTGGACCATGTCGATCAGACGAGGGTCGGGTCTAAATATTTTAAGTTTGGTCCGACTTATTTTATTTCTGGACCAAGTATTTTTATTTTAAAGTTTTTGGTCCAATTCTAAGAATATTAGGTCAAATATTCTAAAGTCAAAATTTTAATTATTTTATGGACCTAATATTTTGTATTAAGTTTTAAAGTCAAATTTTTGGTCAATGAGACTTTTACTTGGTCAAATTTTAAATGCTTGATTTTAAAGTAAATGAGAGAGTATTTTATAAACTTTCTAAATTCAATTTTAAAGTTAGGGGTCAAGTCATGTTTAGGGTTAGATGTCATTTTAAAGTTAAGTCTAGGCTTTTGGGCTTAGAATTAGTGGGTCAGGCACCTGAACCAGTCCTTAATCGAAGTAAAAAATGTAGAAATCCGTGGGTATATATTTAACTAGATATGTAGTATTTTATGTATGATAGTGAAGTAATTAAATATATATTGACGGACTAAGCCTTTTAAATTGCATGTTTTTATGAAATACACGCATCATGAAAGTTTTATGAAACATTAAGGCATGAAAGAAAAGAAAAATATTTTCGAAGGATTGAATTGATGTGTGGCAAGTTTATGATGGGCGGAATCGGGATACCGGGCTCGATGAACCCCTGTGCACGTATTACTAGCTTATGGATCCATGTGATCATGACATGGTGAAGTGGCAGCATAGAGGTGTGTGGGATCCCGAGGTAAGGTCGGGTGAACCGCATCACCACGTACGTTGGTTCTTAGATTGATCAATCGCTTATGTTATGGCTCACACTTCATGGATACGACTCACACGCCCTTTTACGTTACGCTATGCTATGTCAATCCTTATTATGTATGCTATACGATGATGATATGTTATGATTTCTTTATGAATCATGTTTACGATCATTCATGCACGCATGTTTTGAAGTTATGTTGCTATAGCATATGTGCTTGCATGTGGTTTTATTATACTTACTTTGTTAATTATTCAGATAGTGCATGCTGGGCCTTTAAGCTCACTAGGTTTAAATGGTGCAGGTGATGATCCTGTTGATTTTATGCCGATCGGAGGTGAGATCTCTGAGCGCCTGTTGCAGCTATATCCGATGAGATAGTGCATGCTGGGCCTTTAAGCTCACTAGGTTTTAAATGGTGCAGGTGATGATCCTGTTGATTTTATGCCGATCGGAGGTGAGATCTCTGAGCGCCTGTTGCAGCTATATCCGATGACCACTCTGACGTCTTCATTTTATGTTATGAAACATTTTCAGTTATTTTATCAGTCATGTTTAATTTCCGCAACTTTTACGTACTCTGATTTTAAGCTGTATGGATGATTTAATTTTTTAAAGATATTTATTTATTTATGCTTTAGAGGAATGTCGAGAACATGTTTTGAAGGGACGACCCATACTTTTTAGATTATATATTCCACACTTTATTTTATTTCAAAAAAATATCTAGAGTCTGGTTCGTTTCAGTTGGTATCAGAGTCGACCTCTCTTAGTACGGTGTGATTCGGGGACGAACCAAGCGGAAGCTGGTGGGCATGTGAGGTCCGGGGCTCAAAAGAGGTCGGGGAGTGATTGCCGATGCCAAGATGTTGCATGGACAATGAGCGGCTCCTGACAGAATTCTAGAGGCGAAGGGGCACATGAATGAACCGATCCCACACCGAAATGAGAGGGATTACGAGACTGGGAAGTTATAGATGTAATTGAGGTTAGTTGAGGAAGGCTTATCAGATTTAATTGGTACTAATCATATCAACAAGGTGCATATTCTTTTCGGGAGCTCATCACTTAATAACTCCAAAGTTAAGCGTGCTTGACTTGGGACAATTTTGGGATGGTTGACTATTGGAGTGCAATAACTGCTCCTGCTAGGTAGAGCGATCGAATCATGACGCTTGTGTTGCTATATAGTTTAATAGATTGGAGTTGCACCATGACCACCAGCTATAGCTTTTGGTAAAGCGGCAAGCGCTCGATCCTACATTTGGTATCAGAGCCAAGGTCACGGGTTTGATTCTCATGGATTGCAAGGAGTGCAATTATTGGAATGGTATCAGAGCCAAGGTCACGGGTTTGATTCTCATGGATTGCAAGGAGTGCAATTATTGGAAGGGGGATTGTTGGAGTGCAATAATTGCTCCTGCTAGGTAGAGCGATCGAACCGTGGTGGTTGTGTTGCTATACGGTTTAATAGATTGGAGTTGCACCGTTATCACCAGCTATAGCTTTTGGTAAAGCAGCAAGCGCTCGGTCCTAAAGTGACCCCCTGGGAAGTTTTCTCACGGTGCGTGCGAGTGAGGACAAAATACATTGGAAAGAGCAGTATTGGTACATTTGGGGCAGTCGTTAAATCTGGGGTGTTTCAGTTGGTATCAGAGCGGTTCTGGTGGGCTACTAGCCTGCTGCATGGAGCTCGGAAGTCGCACTGCCAGTCTGTGAGTTTTAGAGTTTTATGATTCATGTTTATTTTCACATGATGCATGTTATATTTTCAGCATTAGTTTTACCTTAGGATTTTTTGGGTTAGACGCTTAGTCATGCACTTAGATTTACGTGAAGAGTTTTATGTGCCAGAATGCCTCCCAGACGTGATAGGAACCAGCAGAGTGATGGTGCGCCTCCTCCTCCTCCCCCACCTCCACAGTTGACGCCGTATGATAGGGCTAGTGTGGACATGCTAGACGGGATCACCAGGTTGCTGGAGAGACAGTCGGAGCGAACTGGGAATTCCCATGAGGAGGACGTGGCTGAGAGGTTCCGCAAGCAGGGACCTAAGGAGTTTGCTGGTACTACTGATCCACTCGTTTCTGAGGAGTGGATCCGATCATTGGAGACCATCTTTGCCTATATAAGTCTCCCGTATGCTGACAAGGTTCGTTGTCCTATCTTCCTGATGAAGGGAGATGTCGTTCTTTGGTGGGAGAGCGTGGTGGTTGGTTGATTCTGGAGATCTTGACCTGGGAGAGGTTCAAGGTTGTTTTCTTTGAGAAGTATTTCACTGCTAACGCCCGGAGCTAGCTTATCAGGGAGTTCATGAGTCTCCGCCAGGGAGACAAGTCTGTTGCTGAGTATGTCCGACAGTTCAAGCGAGGGTGTCACTTTGTACCCTCGATCGCGCATGTGGAGGACGAGAAGCTGTGGCAGTTTACTGATGGACTGCGACCAGACATTCGCCACGATGTCAATATGGCAGACTTGGCTACATATATGGCGGTAGTGAATAGAGTTTACCGGTCCGAGAGGGGACAGAAGGACATGAGGGATGAATTCCAGAGGAAGCGTCAGTTACAGCAGCCCGTCAGGGGAGTGTATTCGTAGAAGCCAGCAAAGAGACCATTTCAGGGGCCTCCTAAGGGCCCAACCCCTCAGGGGCAACAACAGCAGAGACCTCAGGGCCAGCAGAGGCCACAGCAGCAGCAGGGGGCCAGTGCCCCTAGACCTGGAGGGACGTCGGTCTGCAGGGAGTGCCATAAGTAGCATTCAGGACCTTGCATGGCGGGATCAGGCAGGTGCTATCACTGCAAGGAGCCAGGGCACATTTCTAGGGATTGCCCTAAGAAGAGACAGGCTACAGGTCATGTTTTCGTGATGTAGGCGGAGGATGCAGATCCAGACACGACACTGCTCACATGTATTCCGCTTTATAATTCCCGTCATTTCCGTGATTTGAAATATTGGTATTTGGGTGTTTTAAATTTGCATGCTAAGTAGAACACTGCTAGGAAATGCTATGCCTTATACTGTTGATTTGAATCTAGTAGAACTGTAGACTTTCTAGAACGTGCTTTGGGTAACGTATACGGATAAGACTAGAGAGCCTAGAAATGTTTTAGGCATCTAAACTGTATTTGGGAATCTAGATTGACTTTAAACGCGTGACTGTGTGACGTTTTTGTTTCAGGCAAGATTCGGGATCTTGGTGTCATTACCCTTGCCTTGCTAGACTCAGGGGCGACCCACTCGTTCATCTCAAGTGTATTCACACAGAGGATGGGTATCATTCCGGAGAGCATGGGAGTAGCTCTTACCGTGACGGTTCCGTCAGGAAAGGATTTGACGACGACCAGCATTGTTCAGGGTTTGGTGATGATGTTCCAGGATCATGCGGTCAGAGCAGACTTGATCGTTTTGCCGATGTCAGGGGTTGACCTCATCCTAGGTATGGACTGGTTGACGGAGTTCGGAGTGGTGATTGATTTCCAGCAAAGGTCAGTGACGATCAGGCCGCCGGGGCAGGAGACCTTCTTATTTGAGGCAACGAGGAGACCACGGAAGCCCAGGTTCATATCTTTTCTACAGACCAGGAAGCTAGTTGAGCGGGGATGTCAGACATTCTTGGGCAGTGTTACCACTTCAGGAGGTACAGAAGGCCCTTCACTGTCTGATGTGGAGGTATTCAGGGACTTTGCAGATGTTTTCCCTGATGACGTCATGGGAGTTCCACCGGAGAGAGAGGTGGATTGAGCTGATGCCAGATACAGTGTCTATCTCTAAGGCACCGTATCGTTCGGCTCCTACAGAGATGAAGGAGTTGAAGGAGCAGATTCATGAGTTGCTCGACAAGGGATTTATACGCCCTAGCTTTTCTCCATGGGGCGCGCCAGTTATTTTTGTGAAGAAGAAGGATGACAGTATGAGGTTGTGTATAGACTACCGGGAGTTGAACCGTGTGACAGTGAAGAACAAGTACCCACTCCCGAGGATAGATGATTTATTTGATCAGTTGCAGGGAGCTTCGGTTTTCTCCAAGAATGACTTGAGATATGGGTACCTGAAACACCCTAACTTTCTATTCCTAAGATTTTAAAAAGATAAATGCCAATTTCCTAAAGAAACAAAAGATAGGAAATTTTTTTAAAAAAAACAGGCAAGATACTCAAGAGAATCCTAACCATATAAACTTAATTATTCCAAAATCCTAAGAATTCAAAACAACAATAGTAATAATTCAAAATTCGATATGCTCAAAAAAAATGATCACCATCTAATTTTAGAAGCGCAATAAAATAAACTTTGTCCCTCAAAAATCAAATATCCATCTCGACCTCAAAATAAATATCTATTTCTCAAACTAGTGCGGAATAAAATGGTCACTAGGTCGGGCCATGTTGGACTGCCATCTGCTCAAGGATCCTACCCCTCGATCTCAGCCTATGCGTCATCTGCACCAATCAAACGTAGTGAGTCTAAAGACTCAACAAGTACAAGATTGGCAATAGCAAGTACTACATAAGACACTCACATGCATTAAAATATTTGTACTCAAATACCCTTTTTATTTTAAACATTTAATGTGATAAAAAGGAGTGTCAATTTTCTCAAATCGTTTTCCTCAAAATCATGCATATGAATTTAAAAAATTATAAAACAAGCATTTTTGGGTGAACTCCGTTTCTCGACTGTGAACCGTCAAATCCCCAAGTCGCTTGGTTAGCTATAAAACCATAGTACTAGGCTTGGGAAGACATACCAGTGCTTTTCTAAAATCCATTCCCATCAATGTAAGGCACCCCAGTGCTTTTCTGGAGTCCGTTACGCGTCAAGTTGATATTGCCACATGGTACTTTTTCGGCCCAATATCCGTCATAAATTTCCACAGTCAAGGTCCATCGTTCAAAAAATTTTATTTTTACCTCATAATGCTCCAAATAATTTTTATCAAACCTCATATAACGTTATTACACCTCAACAAACTTTTCCGAAAATCCTCAACATTATTCTCAACATAGAATTTTCAAAAATTAATAAAAATGCATAAATAATTGAAATAAACAGTATAATTTCATCAAAGTGGCTTAAAATCATAAAATTAATAATTTCATGACAACAGGCGGCCCCGAGGACCGAAATCCCGAAATCATCATTTTTTGACCCGACAAGATGCAGATTGCGCGACTAAACCGTAAAAACCATAAAACTCCATTTTATTAACCAAATCACTCCAAACTTGGACCCACGTAACCCTAATGTGACGGGCTATCTTTTGGAATGAACCAGTCGCAAAAATGATACCTGGCGTGACCTACACGACGCTCGAAACCTCACTGGTCGCGCACAGGGACCCATCTGGGAGAAGTTAGGATCAGCCCTTGAATTCTCCCAAATACTTTGACCTAAAGCCACAACCGGACCCTCACTCAGTCTCCTAGTGATCTCTAGACTCATTCCTAGCCATCCTATACCGAACCATGACCCAAACACGCCATCCTCACTTCCAAAACCCTAGCCACTCAACAGACACACACGAACCCATGCATAGTTCCTCTTAGACTTCTGAATATTAGACGTCTCTCCATGACCCTGAACCTTGCTCTAAATTGGACCAGGGATGACCACAACCCAGCCCCTCACTTAGACGTGAGTCACCTCACCCCTAGTCATCACACTTCACACTCCCTCGACCAAAATGCTATGAATCCAACCCTAGGCAGCCCTTGTCATGAAAAATCAGAGAAATACATCCATTTCAACGTCAAGTATAGATTCAAATTATTAAAATATAGAGATCTACACATGTCATGCATAACATGAATGAGAGGGGCATAAAAGAGATCTTGTACTTGCCTCTTCTTAGATAACTTACAACCAATGGTTCAAGGCCCCAAGGAGAGGGAGAGACACCAAGAACACCTCTGAATTTTCCTTGATAAGAGCTTGAAAATCAATGGAGGATGAAGGGGGAAAGTGGGCGGCGGCTTGAGAGGGGGGTTAGGGTTTTGTCTTCTTTTTTTGTTTGTTTGAAATGAATGATGTGTTGTGTGTGTATAGGGGATGAAATCCTCATCTAAAAAGGGAAGATTTGTGTTTTTAAATTGTTAAAGATAGTAGATAAATTTGCTAGATCATGCCTTATCAAAGTGCTACAAAAATATATCAAAACTTACTTCTTTCCTTATCTAAAGGTTTCAAAATTTATGGGCAAAAAAAATAGGGAGGGAATACTTTATCTTATTGTTAGAATTATAGGTGTATAAAAGTTGTCATTTACTAATTAAAGTGCTACTTGCTTTAAAATTAATTAAATACATGAACTACATAATCTCAAATAATTTTCTAACTTTGAAGATAGCAAAAAAAAAGCAAATAGACATTATAGGTGTATAAAAGTTGTCATTTACTAATTAAAGTGCTACTTGCTTTAAAATTAATTAAATACATGAACTACATAATCTCAAATAATTTTCTAACTTTGAAGATAGCAAAAAAAAAGCAAATAGACTTTTAAAATTTATCACTATAAAATCTTCTAAGGCATAGGGGATGATCTCAAAATTTAATTTTATAAATAAAAATCATCTTTACCTCGGTGTTCCCGTCTCCTCCTTTCCGGCCTGGAAACATAAAATCTAAAATTCTAAAAAGAAACTATCATTAAAATATTCAAATAATCGTTATGGTAAAATTATGAAATAAAATTAATACTACCAATAGAAATAAAAATACTAAGTCATGCGATTTAGGTAGGAAAATTTCTAGGCGTTATAGTATTTGTAAAGGATAAGGATGATTACGTGTTGGTCGGTGGGTAGATATCTATAACTTCATATCTTTCATATGTGAGCTACGGTACTTTCAGATCAGCTTAGGCAATTTATGCAATTCTGCACACACAGTTCAGCTCTTAGCAGTTTATGCTTGTAAATATGTTCTCTCGCCCAGATCAGCTCTCACAGACTGCTCAGCTCTCGCGTCCACAGATCAATTTAGGTACTAAAAACAGCTCGCTCATGCCTAAAAATCAGAACACCCATCAGTACGAGCCATGCCCGTTACTGCTCAGCTTAGCAGACTCAGATTCATCTTAGGATGTTCCGTTCAGCTTACCTCCTTTCAATTAGTTTGTAATTCTCTTAGTTTGCGGTATACAACCTGTGATGGTTAACTCAGCTTACACTCCTTGAATCAGTTCTCGTATGCGATTCAGCTCTCGCCACTCAGATCAGATTAAATATCCAAAATGGCCCTGCAGATTCAGCTTAGCATAGTACATATCTGGTCACTCAGCTTAGGGCGCCCAGAACATCCCTAAGCTGCAACAGCTTACGCTCCAGCTCTTACCAGCTTACGCTTATACCGTAAGATCCCAAATTTTTTCGCCTCTAAGATATTGTCCCGAAACAGCTCGCGCCAGAAACTTGATTATATTTCAACGAAGTAGTTCAGCTCAGTAGATAACATACCTCGCAAAGCTATCCAGCTTACATGTTCTGCAATGTCAATTCTCACTGAAGTTATTTCATCCAGGTTGCACAATCAACCCGCAAAACCTCTAAGCTGATTGTACTTCAAGCATACTCCGTTGATTCTTATTCTTGGTTGTTTCCTGCTGAGCTTCTATATTTTCTACTCTGCTTGTCTCCTCTAAGCTGGTTGCCTCTAAGCAGATTCTCTCTAAGATGGTTCTGCGTTTGTAATATGCGGGGTGCTGCGGTCTTGTCTGGGCTGTTCCAGCTGAGACTTTTGATCCGATTCAGTTCAGCTCTCCCGATCTGGTTTCTGCTGATATGGTACCAGCTTTGAGCACTCAACTTGTCTGTGAGCTGATACTAGCTTGTCCTCGTAAACTTCAAGCAGCTTGGAATCCTTATCTCAGTTCAGGCCATCACTTCATGCCCGTTCAGAACTGATTTTGTGTGTGGGGTCAAATCAGATTGCGTCCGAGTTGTTCCTTCAGCTTGAGTCCATGTTGTTCTTCTTCAGCTACTAATCGCAATTAGTTTAACCACTAATCCCAATTATTTATCGTTAAATCCCGGTTATATACTTACAGTCCTTATATTTCTTCCCTCATTCAAAAGATTTCGTCCTTGAAATCGAATCTAAGCTGGACTCATCCACTACGGTGGAAGGATAACACACGAACTCACCTCCGTATCTAAGGTCTGGACATCTTTGTCTCATATCTTCTTCTGGTTCTCATGTCTCTTCTTCAACTCCATGTCGGCTTCATTGTATCTTGAAAAAAAGATGGATTTATTTCATAGTTGCTTCTCTATACAATCAAGAATCCGCATTGGATGTTCGAAGTAACTCAAAGTCTTATCTAGTGCACTCCGAACTGGTACAATTCTTCAAAAGACAACAATCGGCTTACACCTCTCAGATCAAGAAGGCCACTGGACCAGCTCGCACTCATACTGATCGAAACTATAAACCCGAAGTAGTTCCTTCTTTCAGCTTAGCACAAACCATAGGATCAGCTTGCGTCCGAGCTGATCCGTCTCAGTCGAGACTCTAAGCTAACTAATCTTGTCGATACTATTCCCTTCTCTATCGGTGAGGAATTGGCAACTATAGCAGGTAATGATTCAGATAGCAGGGAATGTAACATGACAATTTGTTCAAATATCAAGGTAAAGGGTACACTGGTATCTATCACACATAAGCAGGATAACCAGAAATAAAACAGTTACCTTCGACATCATCTGGTGCAATCTGAGCTTGCTCTTCAGTGCGTGCAAATACTTGTTCTTGCTGTCGTGGAGGTTGACCCATCACCTGGCTTCCAGTTGGCCTACTCTGGGATTGCGGTTGAAAATAGTGCACGGCTCCAGATTGCCTCTCAGGAGGATGTCCAGGTCCTGAGGTACTTGCACCCTGTGATTGTTCTAGACCATGTTGCGGGCCTACTTTGGTAAAATGTCCAATCTGATGACATATGTTGCATCTCCCAGAAACTCCTCTGCACTGCTCACTAGGATGTCGCCCTCCACAATGTCTGTAGTACACACCAGTATACGCAGAACTCTGACCAGCATAAAACTGTTCTGGTCCACCTGAGCTAGAAGAACTACTACCTGTTCTTTTAAATTGCTTCCCTCTGGGCTTAAAGAAATCTCGTCTATCACTACTGTCACTACTTTCTTTGATTCCGGTAAGTTACTGTGCCTGGGGTAGAAAAGGTGCTCCTCTTTGTCTGATCAAACCAGCCTCGGCTCCTTTAGCTCGATTGATTGCATCGGCAAAGTTATCGGGCATTCCCGTATTTATCAGAGTAAATACCTCCGGATTTAAGACATTTATAAAGTGATCAGCTTTGGCCTCTTCATTTTTGGCTATATGTGGTGCAAATCTCAACATACTAGAGAATTTAGCCACATATTCTTCAATGGTTAGGCCACCTTGCTTTAAACTAGCAAACTCAGCACATTTATCCTTTTTGTGTGATACCGGAAAGAAAAATTGATGGAATTCAGTTCTGAAGACAGTCCAGGTAATAATTGTACCTTGACTTTCCAAATCCTTTCTCAATGAAATCCACCGGTTCTTGGCAACATCATGAATTTGATGCATAACTAATCTGATTTTACGTTCTTCAGAGTAGTCCAAAGATTCAATAACTGTTCAATCTCTTCTAACCAGTTTTCACATTGTTGCATTCTCTGTTCCATTCAATGTGGGTGTTTTAAATGATTGGAATCTCATCAATAGAGTTTCCATCGGTGTTGTAGTCACGTTCATCGGATCGTGAGCTATACTGCCTTGTTCATTCTGGGGCATTGCCCCTGTCTGGGTTACATTCTGTATACGTCGGGGATGCATGTCTGGTGTTCAAGAGATTAGTTCCAACTTTCTGATTTCACTTTTCCCCTGATCAGTATACCCATGTGTTCTCATGAGAAGTCCGAAGCTGATCAAGGGTCAATTCTGGAGTTGTTTCTCATCTCTTAAACAACGCATGCTTTATCAATTATAACACATAATCATGTAATCATCTAATTGAGAAAAAAGCATGTTTGCATGTAAGGCATACTCCAAACTATGATCCAATTCATACAACATAAAGAAATCATGCGGACTCAATCTACCCTGCTTACTCACCTCTCACACAGTCCAAGAACTTACGCTCTGATACCACCTAATGTGAAGACCTCAGTTGCTAATCAGTTCTTAGGGTGCAATTAATTTGTAATTAGCATGAGGCAGGTAATTACCAGTATATCTAAAAAAACAGTTTTGGTTTATATACACACAGCAAAATCGTATGCTATTAATATTTACAAACTATTTTTTAAAAGCTGTTTCGAAACAAACTCTGTTCTGATACATATCTGAAATCAGTTAAATACGAAATCATTACAAACTGACTACTGTCTGATCTACGCTTAGATACAACACAAACTCTAGCTATCAATCTGTCATTGTTTTTTTTTACAACAAAGTCCCACATCTATGTCGAACTACCCCTGGCTAATCTGATCAGCTAGCGTCTGACCTGTTGTCATGTACACATACAAACAAAACAACAGCCAGATAATTCTTGTGAGAAATACTATCTTAGTATAATCGATATTTCATGCAGTATAATAATCATGATTGCCGTGCATGATTCGAAATGAAGAGCTATCAAGTCTGATATCAAAAGATCGAAGGTTCTGGGATCCCAGGGAATTAGTTCGCCAAACCTATCACCGACTCATGCCTTCGAGGTGACGTCCAGAAGTACCATTCCCCTAACTTTGGAGCAACTATAGTGAGTCTTCTGGCTTCAGGCATAACTCAACATACTTCGCCACTCAACTACAGCTCCCCAAATGTCGTCTGTACTCTAGGATATTCTGCCCTCTATGCTTCTAGGTTGTTCTGCCCTCTTTGATCTCGATTTCAGGCTCAAGATTAATGCAATCATATCAGTATGCATGCACACAATCAACAAGAAATCTCATGATGTACACAGAGTGGTCACTCAAGAAATCACGGATCACATAAAACCAAGAAACAACTACGTATGTGGTTTTGGGCAACTCGAGAATCTCATCTCTTTCTTGAGTCTTCATTCCCATCATATATAATATCAGATTATACATGTGCTCCTGATGTCAGCTGAGGAACGAACAGACTATCGTTCGTAGATTTCCTCTACTTTCCTGGTTCGATCGTCGGTACTATTTTCAGCTGGTATAAGATTTCTCCGATAATCTTATTTCTTATCTGTGTATGTTTTCCCAAGATATCTTATTTATACTAATTAACCACCGCTCTTCTAGAAGCTATAGGGAGCGGAACCCAAGATGATAAATCTGAACCAACATTCGTAAAGGATAAGCATGTCAAAGACTTGCAGAGATAAGGATACCTATGTATTTGTAAAGGATAAGGATGATTACGTTGGTCGGTGGGTAGATATCTATAACTTTATATCTTTCATATCTGAGCTACAGTACTTTCATCAGCTTTGGTAATTTATGTAACTCTGCACACACAGTTCAGCTCTTAGCAGTTTACGCTTGTAAACAGAACTCGCGCCCAGATCAGCTCTCGTGGACTGTAAATCTCTCGAATCAACAGATCAGTTCAGGTACTCAAAACAGCTCGCGCATGCTTAAATCAGATCACCCATCAGTACGACCCATGCTCGTTACTGCTCAGCTTAGCAGACTCAGATTCAACTTAGGATGTTCCGTTCAGCTTTCCTCCTTTCAATCAGTTTGTAATGCTCTTAGTTTGCAGTATAAAGAAACCTGTGATGGTTAACTCAGCTTACACACCTCGAATCAGTTCTCGTATGCGATTCAGCTCTCGCTACTCAGATCAGATACATATCCAGACTGGCCCGACAGATTCAGCTTAGCATAGTACATATCTGGTCACTCAGATCAGGCCCCAGAACATCCCTAAGCTGCAACAGCTTACGCTCCAGCTCTTACCAGCTTACGCTTATACCGTAAGATCCCAAATTTTTTCGCCTCTAAGATATTGTCCCGAAACAGCTCGCGCCAGAAACTTGATTATATTTCAACGAAGTAGTTCAGCTCGGTAGATAACATACCTCGCAAAGCTATCCAGCTTACATGTTCTGCAATGTCAATTCTCACTGAAGTTATTTCAGCCAGGTCGCACAATCAACCCGCAAAACCTCTAAGCTGATTGTATTTCAAGCATACTCCGTTGATTCTTATTCTTGGTTGTTTCGTGCTGAGCTTCTATATTTTCTACTCTGCTTGTCTCCTCTAAGCTGGTTGCCTCTAAGCAGATTCTCTCTAAGATGGTTCTGTGTTTGTAATATGCGGGGTGCTGCGGTCTTGTCTGGGCTGTTCCAGCTGAGACTTCTGATCCGATTCAGTTCAGTTCTCCCGATCTGGTTTCTGCTGATCTGGTACCAGCTTTGAGCACTCAACTCGTCTGTGAGCTGATACTAGCTTGTCCTCGTAAACTTCAAGTAGCCTAGAATTCTTATCTCAGTTCAGGCCATCACTTCACGCCCGTTCAGAATTGATTTCGTGTGTGGGGTCAAATCAGCTTGTGGCCGAGTTGTTCCTTCAGCTTGCGTCCGCGCTGTTCTTCTTCAGCTGCTAATCGCGATTAGTTTAACCACTAATCCTAATTAATTATCGTTAAATCCCGATTATTTACTTACAGTCCTTACACACTCTCTCAAATATTAAATCTCACACACTATGAAGTTTTTCTACCTAAGCTGATATCTTCATCTTCTTCCCATGTTGTGCAGTCGACTATAGATTCTATGTTTAAGCTCTCGTCATGTGCACCAACTCACACCTGGGCACTAGCTCAGATTGTACACCAGCTGTCACCTGAGTATACAAGCTCTCGACTATTGCACATGCAATTTCTCTCTGTTTTTATCTCGTGAATCTTCTCTTTTTGTTCATCGTCTTCCTCTATATAAAGCCTCTGTGCAAATATATTTGTTGGACACAAGTTCCTGGCCATTGAAAAGGCTTCTGAAAAGTTTTGACGTAGTTGTACCTTATGTCCTTTATCATTTAATGTGTTTGCAGGCTTTGACTTTGAACATGTGAACTATGTACCTGATGTAGACGTGACGAAGCAAATCATTTTGAACTACTTTAATCCATTCTTCACATACGCTCGTGTTCAAACTACTTTTCTTTGATATGATTTGGTCTAGTTGAAGCTTCGTTCTGATCTATTGTGCTCTTCTCCAAGCTGCTCTGAGCTGATCTGCTCTAAGTTGTTCTAATCTGAGTCTTTCTGCTCTTGAGCTATTTTTGTGCTTCTTATCTAAGCTAGTCTTGTCATAATCTGTTCTAATCTGTCCTAAGCTGATCGACTATGTTATGCTCTAAGCTGATCTGTTCGTAAAGGTCTAAGTTGCTTCGTGCATTTCTGTTTGCTCTTATCTGTTTCATTTCTCCGTGCTGAGAAGAAGATAACTATAGCAGATGGATGTGAGCTGATCGCAGATCGAACCAAGAGCAGGTTAAGAGGATGTCCAAGCTAGAACAGTGAGGGGACGCCCAAGCTGATCTAGTGAAGGATATCCAAGTTCGCACAGTGAGGGGACGCCCGAGCTGGTCCAGCAAAGGACAACCAGATCGCATAGGACACCCAAGCTGGTTCACCAGCTTGGAGAAAAAGCAGGTCAAGTGCAGATAAGATCAAGAGAAGCTTAGTTGACAAGTGACCAGCTCAGTGACAAACCGGCTCAGAGAAAACCAGATTGGAACCAAGCTGGTTAAGGACAAACTAGCTTGGACAAATCAGCTCAGACGAACAAAGCAGTTTGAACACAAGTATTGTGGAGATTGCATTGTGTAGGATCGAGCGCTTGCCGCTTTACCAAAAGCTATAGATGGTGGTAACGGTGCAACTCCAATCTTTTAAACCATATAGCAACACAAGCGCCACGTTTCGATCGCTCTATCTAGCAGGACCAATTATTGCACCTCAACAATCCCCCTCCCAATAATTGCACTCCTTGCAATCAATGGGAATCGAACCCGTGACCTTGGCTCAGATATCAATTGTAGGATCGAGCGCTTGCCGCTTTACCAAAAGCTATAGCTGGTGGTAACGGTGCAACTCCAATCTTTTAAACCATATGCAAATGATGAAAGTCTTACTTTGAAAACAGGTTTTTATATGAAAGGGATTAGTGGCAAGCTACTTGAGAAATCAAGTATGACACACTTCCAAAATTTAGTAAAATTCCCCTCATATTATTTTAATTTGTAAAACACCAAACCTTCCTTAAAGAAAACATTTCACCTCCTTAAAACATTTTCCAATCGACTTAGAAATCAGCTTGTGCATCGCTACTTGGAGTTACCTGCTGGAAATCAGCTGCAGTGCAATCTACCTGCTGGAATGAACAATTCAGCAGATACATACATTTAAAATTGCCAAATGGCCCATATGATTTATGAAATGCATAAATATGGTCCTAAGGATTTTGGGGCGTTACACACGCAGCCTGTGAGCTGGTGTGCATTTTTTGAGGCTAGGAGTTCTCACAGCCGAGGGCCGTTGGATCGGGTCTGTACACGAGCTGTAAGATCAAATGCTCTAGTGGATCCTTCCAGCAATTGAAAAAGGAGAGATGTACGAGATTGAGCTCCGAACTTCCATAAACAATTTTGCAGCGTACATTTTCTTTACTGCTTACTGCATTCAGTTTTCTGCATCTGCATACATGTGTTTAAAACCAGAGTTAAGCTTTCAATTTACAGAGGGTAGTTCAGGTTTATTTCCGCATTATTATCATACCTGATCTACTTCTCGGTGCTCAAAACTTTTCAATAACATGAGCTATTGCAGCTCGAGACTTAATAGACCAGATCGTGATAGCTGCTCCGAGCTGGTATCATCTTAGGCGCGATCTGGTAGATTGATTGCGTGCTGTTTTTCAAAACAAAATTTTAAATGCACACAAATATGGTGTTTTTCGATCCTATCAATTGGTATCAGAGCACTTTTGCGATCTGGTACCCCGTGTAACGGGACCAACACTTACAGCTCGCGTCCGATCTGTTTCAGCTTGCTTCTACAGCTCGTGTCTAATCTGAACTGATACAGATTACCCTGGCGCTCAATTAAATCGTTAGAAACATAACAGCAGGTTTTGTGATTATCAAAATTAATATATGATCTGTTACACATATCCAATAATCTCCCCCTTTTGATTTAACATAAAACCTAAAAAATCAGATTGCAAATAGAAACGATTTTCAAAATATTTCTCCCCATTTTTTGTGGGAATTAAAATGGATTCGAAATCTTTGTCTCCCTTTGAATAATTAAAACAAAACTCTCCCTTAACAAAAAAAAGGGGGTTTTTCAGTTTTCGAAAGGAAAACATATTGCAAGGACGATAATTTGGAGAAATACAGCATGCATAATATGAATTTAAAAAACAATCATATGCTACTATTCAGATTAGAGAAATAATTGAAGATTAAATTTACAGAGTCTCTTCCATTTTTCTCTAATTTTAGCCCAACCAAAACTAGAGATCTTGACGTCCACACAGATCTGGCACCGTCTATGTCAGCTCGCTTCTACAGCTCGCGTCTGATCTGAACTGCTACAGCTTATCTGCGCACGTAATTAAATCATTAGAAACATAACAACAAGTTTTGTGTTTATCAAAATTAAAATCTGATCTGTTACACAGATCCAACAAGAAATAGATCAAACATAGACTAGCTATTGCACATAATCAAACATGGTATAATGCTTACACATTAACACCGACTGAAATTAACTATAGAACTTGCCAAGTCGCATTAAACATAATCAATTTCTTGATGTATAATGAACAACAAAACCATGTAGCATAAAGGAACATCAAAAAAATAAAAATTCAAAGGCAGTGAAATGAAAAGAAATAACAACCGGCGCAAAATTAAGTTAGATAGAAGCACCATATAAAAAATGAGGTAAAATGTAAGGAGTGAAAAATAATTTTTGGTGATTCAGGAATTGCAAAATAAGTTTTACTGGTCTAAATGTGAAGATTGTTTGGTGGTTGGAGATTTGTCTCTAAATATCCCATATAAAAGAGGGGGCGGTTTGTTGTTTTCAGCACAACATCAAAATGAGCCAAGTGACGTCTTTTAGAATAATAACAAAATAACATTTATGTTCTAACAATGCAATGAACCCAAAAATCTGGAACCAAACTAATGAAATAATGACAATTTTTCCATAAAATCAGGCCAAGTGCTTGAAGATGGTGCGTAATTATTTCGACCACCTATCTGGAAAATCCCTTCACTCTTTTAAATTTGCCAAAAGAGTAAAAGGAATAATAGAGAGAGCATGCAAAAGAAATAAAGGTGGCACTCTTTACAGACATGCCCTAATAATGATCATATATGCCTCTCTTTGCCCTCTCCTCATCACCCATAACATGCATCACACACTTTACGTTTCAACCTCATTTTAGTTTTAGTGTAGGGTCCTTGCATATATACACATTAAGCTTACACCAATTGTTAAGGGAGAGCAATAATTTTTCGATCAACCAAATGAGATACATATACGGTTATAGAAATTTAAATTATACCATTTCCATTCTCGATCACTCTTTGTAAAAAATCAAACGTTTATGTTTGTAAATTGCAAAATAATATGATCTTGTTGGAATTGGCCATAATTGTTTGCACAATATGAAGTTAGCTAATTGGAAGGGATTGTTATGGAGCAATGATACTCGTCCCTTTTACGTGTGAGATTATCCATGGCATGTTAATGTAGCCTTGGTGTCTGGTGTGTCCTACGATTAGTAAAAAGAAATGAATTTATTTTGTGTGATTCACGGAAATCAAGATAACGTACCAGTTAGAGTGTATCATATTAGAAATATTTTTATCAGGATATCAAAAATATTATCTCATTAAGTGGTACATATAGATTTTGATTGAGATTTGATCATGCACATCATTTTATTTTTATTAAGTGATCAAATACTAAAAGATTTAGATGTTCACAATTAACAAGAGTTTTAGTCATCAAAATAAATAAAGATGTATCTTATCGAGGTTTGTCACAATCTTGATAAATTTGTTGATGGCACAAATCATCTATAAATAGTGTCTCTGGGTCCCAAGCACACACACTGAAAATCATTCACACCATCTATTGTGAGGTCTGGAGTTCTTAGAATGCTCTGTAGCAATTTCAGTTCGTTGCTCGTGTTGTTTAAAGTTTCGCATCATAATCAATGGCTGGAGGTAATTCTTGATCTGTTTTCCACATTAAGTATCATGTTATTCAGTCGAACATGATTTAAATTCAACAGAGCGATTTTATCTCTGCCTTGATTCAAAAAATTTTGCAAAATCCCAATTATGAATTTTGTGTACAATTTTTGAAATTATAGAGCAAACCCTAAATCTAATAACCACCACCCTTAATTGGACGCCGACCAACACTCATCACCGGAAATTGATGTCACCAACCGAGAGCCCACGACCCGCCGACCTCGCTCCACCCTTCGTCGGCTGCTAACGTCGAGATTTTGGACGGAAAATTGTGTCTTTTCCGACGTGAATTTTTGACAAATTGATGGATCTGTTTTGACAGATCCTGATTAAGTTTTGAATTACACAAAACCTGTTATTGTGTTTCTAACAATTCCACTTAAGCGTACAGGATTTAGGAACGAAGAAGACGATCAACAGCAGCTATATTTGTCCAGCCGATGGTTCGCAATATAAACGATCAGCAGTTGGTTTGGTGTTCATGGAATCGGCAGCTGGATTAGCAATGGAGACGTCCAAAGTTGAATCAGCTGTTCGTAATCAGGCGGAGGCCAAGTTAAATCAGCTGGAGCATGATGAACCAGCTGAAACGATGACAACCAGCTGCAAGCGCTAAAGAGATAAAGTGAACCAGCTGGAACATGTATTGAGAAGCGCGCTGGAGAATTACATCGAAGAAGAAGATTCCAGTTATAAGTACTGTTGATGAATCTATTAACAGTCGCTATTCAAGAAGAAGAAGAATCGCAAGCTGGAGCTGGAGCGTTGAAGATAACAGCTGGAGCGTTAAGTGTAGATGACATCATCAGTGACGTCATCATTCAGCAGGAAGCTACAGTGGAATAGAATCAGCAGAGAGCGTCAACCAGCAGTTGGTATTTAGAGTTGGCGATTGCAAAACGATGTCGCGTGAATTAGTTGGAACGACAGCGTTTTTCATTTGCAATAAGATTCAGCAGATGATTTAGCGCTGATGACATCATCTGTGACGTCATCATATTCAGCAGATGTTGGGGATCCGGATCTGCCCCCCGGTCAGGCAGCGGAAGAACAATAAACAGAGAACCGGGAGGCGATCAATACGAAAAATAATTAACATTCTACGACATTCATAGGATGTTTTAGCGGATTACCTTGCTGGCACTTGTGCCTGGCTCCAACCGGTGTTTCAAGAACCCGGATCTTCTCGGTAGATTGCGGTAGTTACGCCAATCCGGTCCACGACCAGATCCGAGACTCCTTCTTCAGGCTGCACTAGAAGCGCTGATGAGATCGGCACGAACGAATACTCCTCGAAAAACTAGGCCGGAACGTTTTTCGGCGAAGT
>KQ991031.1:62781-108698 GCA_001598015.1 Dorcoceras hygrometricum | reverse complement strand
GAAAAATCTGAGCTGTTCTCTGTACTGGTTCTTCATAGATTTAAGCAACTCAGTAGCACGTGTTCATTTGAAATATTTCGATGCTCTGATGTATTTTAAATTGTTCTGTTTTGCGGATTTCCAGCTGATGCAAAATTTTGATTTTAAAAATAATTTGAGCTCATGTTATAAAAGATAGGGAGAGTGGCGTCACTGTCTTTTATAATTTTGAGTTATGCATCAGTTTCGCTTTTGAAAATCATATATTGTTGCATATGGTGCTTCCCGAAGCCTTTTTGTTTCTCAAAGATTAAAACTCCTGCTGTTACATTGTTTTTGTTGTAACAGTGTAGGGAGAGCTTTTATTTTAAATATGGGAAGACCAGCAGTTCACTCTCTTTTTGATTCCCACAAAAAGGGAGAGAATTGTTAAAACATGCATCGTTGATTTGAGGTTTTGTGTAAATCAAAAAGGGAGAGATTGATGGATCTGTTTTGACAGATCCTGATTAATTTTTGAATTACACAAAACCTGTTATTGTGTTTCTAACAATTCCACTTAAGCGTACAGGCTTTAGGAACGAAGAAGACGATCAACAGCAGCTATATTTGTCCAGCCGATGGTTCACAATATAAACGATCAGCATTTGGTTTGGTGTTCATGGAATCGGCAGCTGGATTAGCAATGGAGATGTCCAAAGTTGAATCAGCTGTTCGTAATCAGGCGGAGGCCAAGTTAAATCAGCTGGAGCATGATGAACCAGCTGAAACGATGACAACCAGCTGCAAGCGCTAAAGAGATAAAGTGAACCAGCTGGAACATGTATTGAGAAGCGCGCTGGAGAATTACATCGAAGAAGAAGATTCCAGTTATAAGTACTGTTGATGAATCTATTAACAGTCGCTATTCAAGAAGAAGAAGAATCGCAAGCTGGAGCTGGAGCGTTGAAGAAATCAGCTGGAGCGCTAAGTGTAGATGACATCATCAGTGACGTCATCATTCAGCAGGAAGCTACAGTGGAATAGAATCAGCAGAGAGCGTCAACCAGCAGTTGGTATTTGGAGTTGGCGATTGCAAAACGATGTCGCGTGAATTAGTTGGAACGACAGCGTTTTGCATTTGTAATAAGATTCAGCAGATGATTTAGCGTTGATGACATCATCTGTGACGTCATCATATTCAGCAGATGGTTTGAAAGAGCAGTCGCGAGAATCAGCAGGTAGCTTGTACATCCAGACGCAAGAGGAAGCGACGTCGTAGAGAAGATATCAAGTCGCAAGCTACTGTTCATCAGCAGATAGTATTTGGAGATAGCGATAGCAAAACGATGTCGTTTACATAAGTTGATACGACAGCGTTTTGCTCTTGCGCTAAAGATTCAGCAGGAAGAGTTTGCGTTGTTAACCAGTCGCAAGATCCAGTCGCAAGCTACAGTGGATCCAGTCGCAACACAAAGATTTCCAGACGCAGTGTTTGAGTATCCAGACGCAAGAAGATAAATCTATTTGTTGTTGAAGAAGATTCAGGCGAAGCAATTGATTAACCAGACGCAAGCAACAGCAGCATCCAGTCGCGAGCTACAGTATCCAGTCGCAGGAAATACAGACGCTAGAAAAGAAGAAGTAGCAAAGCGTTGCATTCAGTCGAAGAATGAATCAGCAGCGAAGCAGTTGACAACTTACGAAGAGTTATCAAATCTGGATGTCAACTGCTGAGCTCAATTCAAATGACGAAAACGACAAGAAGCCTGCAAAATAAAAGGACACAAGTACTGTTCCCCTGTCGGTACTTTACAGAACACTTTTGAACGGGAAGAATTTTGTGTCCAACGGGATTAATTCAAACAGAGGCTATATATGCAAAGGCAACGCCATTGAAGAAGATTGACGAAAACAGATGAGAAAGTTGTTGTCGCACAGAAAAGAAAATCAATAGAAGACAACAACAGAGGGAAAATGAATCTGAAGTGAAGCTGTCAATTACCATTCGAGAGAGAGCTTAATTGCAGTTGACAGTGGAGCTAGAATTATCTTATTAGAGCATTTCCCTAGTGTGTGAGAAAAACAGAGAGTTTGAGAGCTTCATTGTATCAAATCTCACACACCGAGATTCATTCACATATATTTGTGAATGGATCTTGAAATCGTTTCACAACAGGTTCCGTCCAAGCACGATGACGCAAAACTCATGTGTATGTAGTCAGTCACACAGTTGAGGCTGGTGTGCATTTGTGGAGTCTAGGAGTTCTCACAGCTGCTGGTTGTGGGATTGGGTCTGTACACGAATTGTAAGATCAAATCTTCTAGTGGAGCCTTCCGAGGTGGAAGAAGGGGAGATGTAGGACCTTGAGGTCCGAACTTCCAGAAACAAACCTTCTGAGTATCGTGTCCTTTATTCATTCAGTTCAGCATTTACTTTAGCATCTCATGCATAAGCAGATTTCAGCACGCACGCATAATTCAGCACTTGCCTATATCTTAGCATCGCATACAGTTAGCACACAAGCACTTGCAAGTCTCGAACAGATTTATGTTGTACATAAATCTGTTTGAGTTGTTTTAAAATATAGGATTCAGTTCTGGTATTTTCCGCATGATTTTTAAATCATACCAGATCTGTCTCCGGTGCTCTTCGTTGAGTTTTTATTAGATGTTCAAGAACAAGAGGTATTGCACCTCCAGTTTGATGTAGCAGCGCGCAAAATTTTCAATGTTTGACAACAGCGCCTGCTAAGTAGTTTAAAAGAAAACCGGACCAACACAAATTTCCGGCCATCCGTTGAATTCTCGGCCATTCAGGGGGCGGATGTTGAGGGGAAAGGTCGTATATCGTGTTCTCATATCATTGGTGGACTCAATCGACCATGCATCGACTCGATCGCGTTTATTTCAAAAAAAATTCTAAGAATTCCGGCAATTTGCATGGAGTGAAGAGACGACTGGGGTCGTCCGTCCTCGGGTAGTCGACGGCGATCGGTGTTTGAGCAGATTTTGGCGGCGGCGACGGGATTTGAAAATGCCTAGGGGTTTGAAGTTTTGCTATTCTTGGGGTAATTTAGAGATTTGTGACTTTTTTGGGGCTAACACGAAAATTTGGGATTTTCCTAGGGCTAATTTGAATTCTCTTTTTCTCAAATTAAGGACATGTTTGAATGATGCAATGTTGTGAAATTTTGAAATTTGGTAAATTTTGATATCTATAAATGTGTTTTTTCAATTTTTTGGATATTTGCATGTTTGCGTATTTTTTCTCAAATATGTTGTCATGATTAATTTCCTTATCTTGCATGCAATTAATATTATGTTTGATTTTATTAATATGCAAATAAGGATATTTTGTTCATATTTAGTTAATTGCCTCCATAATTGGTGAACAATAAATAAATAAAATTTTGGCTTATAAATTTTCACTAAATTGAATAATAATTATGATTTGACATATGAATACAAGATCTAAAAGAGTCGTTCATAGATCGGATTAAAAATGGCTTGTACCGACTGGGCTCACTGAGGGGCGTTGCTTTGTCTTAGAAAGTTGGGTTTTAAGTGGGTCTTAGCCCCTCCAATAACCTGGAAGCACTCTTAGACAATGTTTATTGTGTCAATATTAATTAATATATCAAATATTAAGTAAAGCCAAAATTTTCGTCCAGTGAACCGTGTAATTTTAAATAATTAAGGTTTAGGAACAACACCCTTAATTATGAAAAAATATACATTAAGAGGATTTGGATCACATTAAGAACATAAATTGTGATTAATTATATGAGCATAATTAATTTTACCCCACATGAATTTTTGTTATGTTTGTGTAATTAATTAGGATAATATATCAGACTACATCTTCCTTAATTTACTCACAAGAGTTAAGTAAAATTAATCTGATATTTTTATCAACAATTTTATAAAAATATAATAGAGTTTAGACTTTAGCCCACAGACAAGTTTTATGTCGCTAGAATTTTTTCATTACATTGGCAAACATGATTTTAACTCAAAACATTTAGTGATAAGCATGTTATTTATTTATTCTATGCAGTACAACCTATTAATTTATCTGATAAGCATTGTGATATTCCCGAACTTAAGGGTGATAATTGCAAAGTCTGAAAGAACGAGTTCTCTTTCATTTAGGGTGGATGGACATTGATTATATCATAAGGAAAGACGAACCCGCGGTTGTTAATGAATTCAGTGAACTAGATGAGATTGCTCTTTATGAGAAGTGGGAGCGATCTAATCGCCTCTGCATTATTTTCATAAAGACAAAAATATATACTGGTATTCGTGGTTCGATCGAGGGGCATGACAAAGTCAAGGACCTACTTAAGGCAATTGTTTGCAACTTTAGACAAGGCCTTGCTAGCACCCTGATAATGAAGTTCTCGTCACTTAGACTCACCAGTGTGAAAGATGTGCGAGAGCACATCATGAAAATGAGGGACAACGGCTCGGCTGAAAACACTTGAGGTATCTGATAACTTTCTTGTGCACTTCATTTATGCATTCTTTCACAGCAATATGGACCTCTCTTATAACACACATAAAGATAAATGGTCACTCAATGAATTATTGACCATGTGTGTTCAAGAGGAAGGAAGGTTGTTGATGAAACCAGTGATAATGTTTTGTTAACTGATTCTTCTGTAAAAAAAAGGGACACGTGAAGAAGGATTGCACTAAATTTAAGGATTGGCTTGAACAGAAAGGTATTCCTATCTCTTTTGTTTGTTATGAATCTAATATGCTAAATAATATTTATACCACTTGTTGGATTGACTCTGGGTTTACAATCCATGTGACAAATACCCTACAGGATATGCAAAATCTAAGAAAGCCAATAGGAAGTGAGCAAAGCATCTATTCTGGAAACAAGATGCGTTCACATGTGGAGCTGTCGGGACTTGCATTCTTCATTTAGCTAGTGGTTTTTGTTTACTTTTGGAAAAGACATTTTATGTTCCTAGTTTTTTCTAGAATTTAATTTCAGTTTCAAGTCTTGTACCGTTTGGATATTCCTTCCAATTTTTGGATAATTCAATAAAGTTACTTTATAAATCCAATGTTGTAGGGAATGATACAATGACTGATGGCCTTTTCTCAATTTCTTTACAAAACAATCAAAACACTACTAGGCATGTTCACGCGGGTATTAAAAGATGTGTTATAAATGATACTTCCTCTATTTTGTGGCATCGGAGACTAGGACATATCTCTATTGATATAATTAAGATATTAGTAAAAGATGAAGTACTTAATACTGTGGATTTTACTAATTTCAAGACTTGTGTTGACTGCATTAAGGGCAAGCAGACAAACGAATCTAAAAAGGGTGCCAAGGGATACTACATTATTAGAAATCATACATTCAGATATATGATGTCCAGACATGGAGATGCATAGTCCGAAATATTTCATCACAATTATCGATGGTTACTCACGATACATGTATATCTAATTGCTTCATAATAAGAACGAAGCATTGGATGCCTTTAAAATTTTTAAGGTTGAAGTAAAAAACAATGTATAAACAAATTAAGATCGTGAGAACTGATAGATGTGGTGAATATTATGGTAGATACACTGCGATTGACAAGCTTTAGGTTCTTTTGCGAAGTTTTTTCACGAAATGGGATTGTTGGCCAATACAATATGCCTGGTTCTCCGGAACAAAATGGTATGGCTGAAAGAAGAAATCGAACTTTAATGAACATGGTTAGGAGTATACAAAGCAACTCCAAACTTCGTAAGTCCTTGTGGATAGATTCTCCTAAAACGGCAGTGCATATATATACCGAGTTCCAACCGATTGTTGGCCAATACAATATGCCTGGTTCTCCGGAACAAAATGGTATGGCTGAAAGAAGAAATCGAACTTTAATGAACATGGTTAGGAGTATACAAAGCAACTCCAAACTTCGTAAGTCCTTGTGGATAGATTCTCCTAAAACGGCAGTGCATATATATACCGAGTTCCAACCAAGGCTGTCCCAAAGACGCCATTTGAATTATGGAAAGGTTGGAAACCGAGTTTACAACATATACGCATTTGGGGATGCCCGTCTGAAGTAAGAGTTTATAATCCACAAGAAAAGAAACTAGACCCAAGAACTATAAGTGGATATTTCATTGGGTATACCGAAAAATCCAAAGTATATAGATTCTATTGTCCATCTCATAGCACTAAAGTTGTGGAATCAAGACATTCCAAATTTCTTGAAGATGACTTGATTAGTGGGAATGATAGTTCCCAAGATATAATTCTTGATAATGATCATATTAAGGTCCAACCCTCTTATTCAACAGATCCATTGATCATTCACACCCCTCAAGATCCAATGCGTGTTGAACAACCAATACATGAGAATCCACATAATGCTGATAACAATCTAGATGATCATATTGTTCAAGTGGAACAAGGGGAAAATGTTGATCAGTTCGTTGACCAACACACACTCCAAAGTGACACCTTAAGAAGATCAACTAGAATA
This sequence comes from Dorcoceras hygrometricum, assembly GCA_001598015.1. NCBI lineage: Eukaryota > Viridiplantae > Streptophyta > Magnoliopsida > Lamiales > Gesneriaceae > Dorcoceras > Dorcoceras hygrometricum. The sequence continues at coordinate 102,228 of KQ991031.1, read as the reverse complement.
AGGAGATCGGCAATACCTAGTGACTATTTTGTGTAACTTCAAGAATCGGATTTTAATGTTGGAGCCGACAGTGATCCTGAAACATTTTCACAAGCCATAAGTTGTAGTGAATCAAAATTGTGGTACGATGCTATGAATGAAGAAATGAATTCTATGGCATCGAACGAGTCTGTGATCATGTTTTGTTGCCTGATGGTGCTCGAACCATTGGATGTAAATGGGTTTTTAAGACAAAGAAAGACTCACCAGGCAACATTGAAATTTATAAAGCAAGACTCGTTGCTAAGGGATTCACTCAACGCGAAGGAATCAATTACAAAGAGACATTATCTCCCGTCTCCAAGAAGGATTCTCTTCGCATTATTATGGCATTAGTTGCACATTTTGACCTTGGGTCGCAACAAATGGATGTGAAAAAAGCATTCTCAATAGTGACCTAGAGGAAGAGGTTTACATGAAACAACCTGAAGGATTTTTCTCTAGTGGTGGTGAACACTTGGTGTGCAAGCTTAAGAATCCATATGTGGATTGAAACAAGCATCCCGTCAATGGTATTTAAAATTTCATGATGTCATCTCCATTTGGTTTTGTCAAGAATGACATGGATCAATGTATATATCAGAAGGTTATTGGGAGCAATATTTTTTTCCTCATTATTTATTTGGATAATATTTTACTTACAACCAATGATTGGGGTTTTCTATATGAGGTGAAACAATTTCTATATAAAAACTTTGATATGAAGGATATGGGTGATGCATCTTATGTCATCAGCATGAAGATACATCGAGATAGATCTCATGGGATCTTAGGATTATCTCAAGAAACCTACATCAACAAAGTTTTAAAGAGATTTCGGATGCAAGATTGTTCACCTAGTGTAGCCCTTGTTGTGAAGGACGACCAATTCAATTGGATCAATGCCCGAAAAATGATTTTGAAAAAGAACATATGAAAAACATTCCTTATGTTTCTGCTGTCGAAAGCTTGATGTATGCTCAAGTTTGTACTAGACCTGATATTGCATACATAGTCGAATATTAGGGCGTTATCAGAGTAATCCAGGTTTAGACCACTGGAAAGCTGCAAAGAAAGTGCTGAGGTACCTTCAAGGGACCAAAGTCTACATGCTTATGTTCAGACGAACTGATAATCTGGAAGTCATTGGCACTCTGATTCAGAGTATGCTGGCTGCATGGACTAAAGAAAATCCAATTCAGGATATATTTTTTTGCTAGCCGGTGGAGCTGTATCTTGGAGAAGTGCAAAGCAATCTTTGACTGCTACTTCCACTTGGAGGCCGAGTTCGTATCTTGTTTTGAGGCCACCTCACATGGTGTTTGGATGAAGAGTTTCATTTCTGGGATTAGAGTTGTGGATTCCATTTCTAGGCCGTTGAGAATATTTTGTGATAATCCAGCTGCTGTCTTCAAGGCTAAAAACAATAAAAGTGGGAGTCGAAGCAAGCACATTGACATAAAGTACTTAGCCATAAGAGAACGTGTTAAAGATAAGCCAGTGTTCATTGAACACATTAGCACTGAATTGATGATTGTCGATCCATTGACTAAGGGCATGCCACCGCAAAAATTTAAGGATCATGTTGATAGAATGGGACTAGGTTCCCTTATGTAGTTATTGTCGTAAGAATAATTTTCAGTTATTAATGAAATTCTAATATATGTTTCTCATATTTTGTGTACACATTCATTGTTTGAGAAATATCACTAAAGTTGTGTCAGGCCTCGTGCTCACAACAGATAAACACATGCGGAAGCTATCAAAAAGTGGATAAAATTTTCGCTTTTAGGCCCGACAGTTTGAAACATAATTTAAAATACGACAATACTTAAAATAAGTTTTCCAATTCATAAAACAACCAACAATAAAGCATACATAGTTCAAACATGTATCAAACTCCACTACGGGTACAACAACAAAGCGCAGGGAATCCCCCTGGCTAACTGATACATATATATAAGTATGCTATATGCAACTGGGACACGCTAGCCACCTCCTGGGGCACCACCAGCTGGGTTAAAACCACGACCAGCTGTAGAACCTGGGTTTCCTGAAAACAACATAACAAAGAAACAAACCAAGCCCCGGAGGGACATGGGGTCAAACCCCAGTACGGAGAGCAATAATACAACAGAAATAAACAGCAAGGAATAAAATGCAGATGCTATGCATGAGACGCCGAATAACAACGGAAGGCTCGACCTACAAGGGAGCTAAGGAACTCAAACATAGCTCAAAGAATCATCAACAACATACAGTGGCCACGGGGCGTGTTCACAGTGTGGTAGTGAGCCACTCGCCATGACACTACACCCACTTACCAGATGCATCAAACAACTCAACCTGCTGTTGCCTCGCCCATGAACTGTGGTAGTTAACCACTCGGCGCATGGTGTCTACGATCCCAGCAGGGAGATGGGAGTGCGGTATTGCCGCTCGCCCTCACATCCTCTTAAGAAACAACAACAATACAACAAGGTACAAAGGCTACCAAAACTGGGAAAGGGAATACCATGCGTGTATGCAACATGCTGGAATGCAGGCATATAACATATGCAACACAGCAATAACACAACAGCGTACACAATCCTCAACAGGACACAACCAGCAGGCACGGCCATTCCACATACCAGCAACTACAATCATCCAAGCCATAACCTCGCTGTAATATAAGCTCAAATCCGTACCTTATACTGATCAACAATTAACACTGCGAGAAATCCCGAAGACTCTGGTAAAAGCCGAAAACCAGAACATAGTTCCACCAAATCGACGCAACACTCGAACGGCAGCAACTTCGCGTTCCTCGACTAGCCAATTCCAGCTTCTAAAACTGGTACGAATTGGAAGAGCTTCTCAAGAGGAGTCCAACGCGACCTCGCACGAGCAAAACAACCACCGGAAACGACGGGAATTCGCCGGAAAAGCTCACGGCTGAACAGTGCTCTAAGGTTCAAAGGATAAGGAACGAAAGGCTGGAAATTTCTAAGTATGGGAAATGATATCACAAAATCGAAGACCAAGTCTTCCTTAAATAGCACTTGCAACGACTGGGAATCAATACCAATAATTGTCTACCGACAAAATCAGCAGGAACACTACAAACAGCAGACGCAAAGAACCAACTGCTGATTCTCAATCAACGCTAAAACCATCGCAAAACAAACCAACGGCTGGTTCTCAAAACAGCGTCGCGCCAACTTACTCAAACGACGTCCCACAGGATACCACACCAGCAGCTGGGTATCCAGTCGCAAGAACAAAACAATGCAACGCTTCTCTCTCTCTGCTGGTTCCTGTCGCATCCTCAAAACGCAGCGTTGCAACTAACTCAAACGACGACGTTTTCCTCTCGCGCTACAGGAAATGTTGACTCGCGTTGACATCTACTTCTGCTGATCAACCAGCAGGAACACACACGCGATCTACCAGCTGGTACCAGACGCAACATCAAAACGACGTCGCGCCAACTAATCTAAACGCAGTCGTTTTAGCCCTCAACGCAAATACACTAATGCATCTGCTGATCACAACACACACAACCAGACTTCACGCAACGACGGCGTTTCAGGAATCTTGCGCTAAACACGCTTCTGCTGGATTCATCATCGACCAGCTGCTGGCTCACAAAACCAGCTGATGCTCAAAAATCTCAAAAACACGAAAACTTCCAGAATTGCTCCAAATGCTATTTCAGACCCGAAAATGCCAACCAAACTCTCGAACAAAGATTTGACCAGCAGAAAACTCCCAAAAACCGATACAATCAACAAACAAATCTTAATACAAATCCAGGTCTCACAAGTTGGACCTTCAATAAACATGAGGTTTATTCATTAAGTTATATCTATAGAGGAACATAATACATCATGATACATGAAAGATAATACTCGATCTTGGGGGAATTATCGTCATGATTCGTATATTTTGTTTACTCATTTTGCGATGATGAGATACATATGCGCCAAGTGGGAGACTATTAGAAATATTTTTATTTGGATATAAAACATATTATCTCATTAAGTAGCACATATATATTTTGATTGAGATTTGATCATCACATCATTTTATCTATAACTAGTGGCTCTGGGTCCCTAAGTACACACACCGAAAATCATTCACACCATCTATTGTGAGGTCTGGAGTGCTTAGAAGGCTCTATAGCAATTTCAGTTTGTTGCTCGTGCTGTTTAAAGTTTTGCATCAAAATCAATTACTGAAGATAATTCTTGATCCGTTTTCCACGTTCAGTATCATGATGCTCGTGGTTGTATTGCCTCCTGAAATACCTAGTAGTGCTAACATACGTGTCCAAGATGTCAGTCGGTTCATGGATATTAATATGAATCAACACTTTTAAATTTTAGGCAGTGTTTTGAAGAGTTTTTAGTAGTTGTTTGTCAACTTCAATTTACAATTTCCAATATTTGGTTGGTAGGAAAAGTTTTTCCAAACTACCTTATTATTATACTAAAACGTTCGCAAGAAACACACTAGACTGGAGTGGTAAGTGTTGACTACAACTTTGATATCAATTATTCACTCTTAAAATTGCGCCAACATGATCACTCCTCTTGTCTGGGTCCATGGAGTTTAATATATATATATATATATATGTATATGTGTGTGTGTGTGTGAGAGAGAGAGAGAGGGGCACATGGATCATAGAACCCATTTCTATCGCACCAAAAACACATCGGTGATCATAAAGACTTCGTACCCCACCACCTAAAACGATCAAGTAAACTCCAAATGAATTTTTATACAAAAACATAAAAATAAACCCTACATCTTTGGTTTTAAATTCAGAATAAAAAAATAAAAACTTAAATTGCCCCATGAGAGGATCTCATGCATTTATAGAAGTGAGGTGATCGACTTGGTCGGTTGTTGAAGTAAAAGTAATATTTTTAAGAAACAATTATTACTTTCCTGTAGTTCAATCTGAAATCCATACAAAAAATTCATTTTGGACGATCTCGTAAAAGAACAAATGTGTACGGGACTGGTGGTTCTTTTCACCAAGCCTAGCAAATAGTCAGTAATATCCCATGATTTTCGTTCTTCATAAAAGGCACAATTATATGGGCCTCATTCAATAAACTCGAGTGAACAGTCAGTTATTAACAATTTCGTCCAGACTACAGGTTATCATTATAAACAAAGAATTAAGAGCTTTTTGTTTTAAGTAGTGAAAGCGTAAATGGGCTCCCACATGGAGTAAGCCAAATCCTTCACAATTCTTGAATAAAGTAACGGAGAGCACTCATGGCTAAGCATGGGGAAAGCAGCCTCTACAAGGCATGTGATGGAAGATGCTAGTGCACATTAGATAAAGACATATTTTCCAGTTTCACAAGGTTCGTTGATCAGCAAAAGATTGGATTTTTTTTTCTTGTTTTTTTTTCTCTTCTTTGCAACATAAAGCATGTGTGCAGATAGATGTGTCTGTTTCACAAAAACCATTCAAACACAGATGTGTCAAAAAAGTCTAAAACAATGAGAACTATCAGGTTCAGGAACGCACATGGTTTTCTTGATTTTTTTTAATCTCATTGTAACTCATACAAAAAGTAATCATGAGTAAGGAATAAAGATATATAATCATTGATGGGATTAGAGAGCATGGAAGTCCATTATGCATTGCGTTGTCTATTGAGACAATACTGCAGGTCCAGTCAAGAACCACGAAAATTTTGAAAATCATTATCGGACTCCACGAACAAGAATGAAAACAATGTTGTGACTGCTTTGGGGGATGGTTGTGAGGTAGAAGGATCTGTTCCTATACTATACACCATTGATACCATCTTCAACATGCACAACATTTCCATCTTCCAAGATCTTGCCATTGATCTGTGATCTTGGCCTCTGAATAAGAAAAAAAAACAATTTAACAGGAGCTCTATAATCGGGGAATCTGTGTAATTACAACGAGGTAAGATAAGGGGGTAGCCAATATTTTTTTTTACCCAGTCGGCAGCAGAATCTCCGGAATGCCCATTAAGTAGTTTGTGACTAATCCCTTCCTTAGTCTTGCTATCCTTGCTCAATGGGAGTAAAAGTGCTGCAGCTCCAGAACGGTCTGGAAGTTCTGCACGAATAAAATCCGAATAGTTAGGGCTGCACCGATGGGCAAAACAAGATGAACATATTGAAGCAGACACGATCATTCAGAGAACAACTGCTAACCTGGCAATTTTTTGTCAATAAAGAATACCACCAAATTAACAGTGTACCTGAAATAACATTGTGTGTCAATCGGACATTTCTGAGATTTACGAGCCCAGATTCATAAGTACAGCTTAGTAATATTTGTTTTTACCATGCTACAACCACGTCAACTGTGTAGTGTTTACGTGATGCAATAATCAACAAACTCTGAATTACAACAGTTAGCCAGGCACACTGCTTAAGAAACCTGTCACACCACATCAAGAAACATATCACTATTTGGAAGTTCCATATTCGCAGATTAAAATTTAAGCTTCAATATATCATGAGATGGTTCGTGGTATTACCTTTGAGTGCCATATTTATAATACGTCCTAACAAAGACCAGAGAGAATATCATGTGGGATGAAAATATCAAATCACCGCAGCCAAAAAGCACCCCCCGTGGAACTGCACAACCATAAGAATTTCAATGAACAAACATATATATGATATACATTCGAGCATCACGTAAAGGAAAGGAAAGCAAAGCATCACCTATCAATAAAACTTCTAACATATTATCAGGACGAGGCAGTGTGGCGAACTTTGACCCCTAAACCATTCAGAACAATATTGCAAACATTAATTGTCCTGTTCACTTACAACTTCAAAGAAAATACAAAAAGTGCAGAAAAATCGAGCATAGCAACTGAGAAAAAATAATGCTAGCACGGTCTTACCTCCCGACAATGGTAATTAGGACCAGGTAGTTGAGTAGAATAAAAGGTAATGACCCGAAGAATTTGACAAGCCTGCACATTTTGGAAATTAAATGTAAAATATTAACATGAGTAGCACTAGTAAAATAGTCCGCACTAAACGGAATTCGATTTTTCAAATTGTTAACATTTTAAGTCTTTAAGATTGAAAATCACTTACAATTAAGCATGCAAAGACCCTGCACCATATCAAGACTGTGTAAATCTTCTTGCTCTTCAAAATGAATGGATGAAAAGTCCACTGCATATGTATTGTGAATATTTAAAGCATTTGACTTGACTGAAATTCGGAAGAAAAAAAGATGCAATAAAGCAAGAACTCACCAAGATAAAAGACAGAAAAATGAAGGTAAATACAAATTCACTAACATAAGCTTTATCTTGCCCCAGCTCCTACAATTCAAGAAAGTCGATACCATAATTAAATTTCCAGAAGGACTAAAAATAGAAATAATGAGCAAGATGGCTGAAAGAAGCTTACAGGAAGAAGGAAAAAACCAGCATCCTGAAGTATTGGTCCTGGCCGGTGGAAATAATGAACTCCTCGAGCTGCCAACCCATGGATGTACTGAAGATAACAGATATAGATAGAGTACAAGCGTTACAATCTCGAGAGAAAATAAAACATATCATAAGCAAATGTAAAACATCCTGCAGGAAATAGCGAGCATTTTTTTCTTTGGAGGACACATATAATATTGATGAAGAGGTGGAAAGCAATTAATGCTTTCCAAAAAAAGAAGAATATTCTTTATATTATATTCCAGATACAAATTGTTTCTTCTAAACCTTGAATTTCCAGAATGCATGCCTTAAGCGCATCAAAACTCCATATTACAAGTCATTAAAAAAGTTGAGATCCAGTTAACTAGAAGATCATATAGCTAGCCAAATAAGGCAAAATTTGCATATTTTTACAATGTCACAATAGAAGTTTCAAGATCAAAATTAGGCAAAATAATAAACTGGATCTTTTAATCTCTATGTTGGAAACACAAATAGAATTATCTTTAGCAATGTTCATTGACAGAAAGAGCTTACTCATTACCAACTTTGTTACCTAATATAGACTTCTCAAACTACATACAGCAGAAAAAGATGCAACTCTCAGCATTTTGAAAGAGCAAAATGTCCTGGCCACAGACTTGGGCAAAATCAATAAGTTAAAGTGAACTGCACCGTATATTTTTTAAAAGAAAAATAGTCAAAAGCATGGAAAATGCCAAGAAACTAGAAATATCGTTGATCGATTCCATAGTACTCGAGAAAAATTGGATTGCATAATGTGATCTCTTTAAAATCAATTACGAATCACTTTAACACAACCATTATTTTGGACCGTATCCCACAGTATATCAATTTGTTACATGATTTACACCAAAACCTATTGTTCCAGAAGCATATTATCAATCTGGAAACCCACATCAAAATCAATATTTTTCTTTGACATTATGACGAATGCACATTTAAACAACCTAAAACACCACATCACTGAAACAATGTTCTACCCAAACAAGCAATATAAAGTTCATCCATCACAGCCCCAAATTCATTCTTAGCCATGAATCTTTAAAAAAAACAATTTTACAAGTACAAACCAAGTTTTCGAAATACTTTTTGGTCATTTCAAGTTTTGTAAACAATTGATCTTCAACTGAATTTAGAAATAAGTTGTTCCTTTTCTCCTTTAAAAAGGCAAAACAGTTACGCATTTAGATGTATTAAAACGAGAAAAATAGTATCCAAATCCCTAATCTTTGAATAAGAAGTGTATCCTGAATTCCTGACTGTAAGTACTTTGAGCAAAAGATCATGATTCAGGCAGGATTTACAGTGAGGCTAAGGGGTATTCACAATGCAAGTTCTCAATTCTCATGTCAAATTATTGCACGTACTAAAATTGATGGAATACATCACCAGCTAACAGACATTATAAGCAAGAAGAGATTAGCCCATCAAAAAATATACAGTAGAATGAACAAACCTGACAAATGAGACCCCCTAAAATATATTTCCAGTTTTCGGCAAGAAGGTTGATTTCCGTAGTTGTTTCCGCCCAAATTCTCTTCCACAACTTCAGATCACAAAAGCCAGAAAAACCCATCAATCAAATAAGATAAATGACGTGAAAAACTAAGAAGAGCAGAAAATGCTTCAACAAAGGGGGGAAGTTCGAACCTTTGAAGCCTCGCGACCAACGTAAAACGACATATCTTCTACGTATGCTTCGGACAACAACAATTCCATATTACATCACAAACATACTAGAAAAAGAATCACCGCGCTTCTGAATCCGATCAAGAACCCACCAAGAAGAAAGAAATACTCCCCCCAAGATTCAATTGAAAACGAAGAAAAGCAAAAACCCAGCTGCCAAATCGAGGGCCTTGTAGATAATGATCGATATCTGTGCTGGCAGTGCCAAAAGAAATTTGAATTTTGAAACTAAATTCGCGAAGGGAACTTTTTCTCTCTCTTACAAGTGGTGGATATGTATGCGGTTATTGTTGTTTTCTTTTCCTTTTCTTTTCCCTCCACTGTTTCTTTCCAGTTTCTTCTTCTTATGTTTCTCATATTTATACGAAATCTGGTTTTGATTTGTCTCCAATGTCTGCTCAAACGCGAGTTCAACACGGGGAAACGGTTGGGATTGACTTGGGAGAGAGGAAGAAGGAAAAAAAAGTTTTTTTTTCCTAAAGAAGAATATTTTTCCAAAACCAATAAAATTACGATGATATTTACTTAAAGTTTTAGTATTAAAAAAAGCCTAATTAATTAGAATGGGAGATTTGCAATGATGGTCCTGCTCGACATTAGTCATTAAACCTCTGTATTTTTTGGAAAAAGTAGAGATTATTAATGAGTATCATATCCCGCTTGACACAAAACTATTGTATTTTTTTTTTAAAAAAAAGAGCGAAGATTGTTAATGGGTATCATATGATTAGAATATTATGGCTGTATCATTACCACAAATATAACTTTTTGATAAATAATAAATGTTTATCTGCTACAAAAAATTCCATCAAATATCTTCCTTAAGCCTGGAAAATATGATATTGGAACAGGCATAGATGATAAGAATAGGATTTCATAAATATATGTGTAATAAAAAGAACTCATCTTTATGAATGATTAATTTTTCATTATTTTTCTCGAGAGGTGGAATAATAAGCGAATGTCATATTTAAATGAGGAGACGGGAGAGGGAAAGATAAAGTTTTCGTAATATATCCAAAATAACGAGCACAGGCATCAACACCAAATAATTAAAGAATCAACTAATAATAGTGATCGGTGAAGCTTCCGAAAGTCCAATTTGGTTTATGCGTTGGCTTGGTCAAGCGAGCCACCAGTCAATTCCCAATTTCTGTAGACAGTCAATTCCGATTTTAAATAGATATATACGTTCTAGAATGTAACATATATATATTGATATCTTAAATACCAAATGGTGCAGGCTTATGTGATCAATCCGACGACGTAATAGTTATTTATTGGATATACATGTTCTCATATTTTCAGATACAAGCGAATATAACTAGTGTTCAATACATATATATATATATATATATATATATATATAACGTTTTTTTTTTTTTAACTAACAACACTCCATTTTGATCATGGACTAATCACATGAAAACAAAGTTTATAAGATTTTTTTAGAATGCACAATTTCTACTAATTTTGCAATGATAGGTAAAAAACTCATTGTTTCATAAGATTGAAAACTATATATTAATCATGCAAAAATATTTCATTTTAAACATTGTGCATCAAATGTGTACAAGAGTAGTTTTCTTGTGAGATCTCATTAGTTTTATTTTAGTGAGAAAAATTAATAAAGTACATATAAAATAATTTTAATATAAAAAGTAATATTTCTGATAAAAAAATATTTTTTTACAAATTGAGTCAATTTGAAGGAAAGTTCCTGAAGTCCATGTTTATAATGAAAAGTAATATTTTTTTAATATCAAAGGTAATATTTTTTTATGGACAAGAATCATCTCATGAAATTACTGTGTGAGACGGTCTCGTACAACCTTTGTACTGTATAAATGAGATTAAAGTATTTATAATACTTTTTGTCAAATGTATCCAATAATTGGTTGAACAGAATTCGACTCTTTGAGTAGAGAGCCGGCGGCTGGCCTCAGTGGACTTGACCGCCAAAGGATTCTGCCAAGTAGCGGGGACCGTCCTGTTTGTCATTATTACTAGCCAATAGCATATTTGGTTGCTGTTTTGAGAGTTCATTGTTTAATTAACAATAAATAATTATTTTAGCATGTGATTTATGGATCATAGGATATTATATATATATATATATATATTTAATTTTTCATTAATTTATAATCATTTTATCTTTTATTATTTCATATATTTATCTTTCAGTTTTTATATGTCGCTAATATGAATGGAATTGATATGAGGAATGAATTTGATAGATGGATTCTGATGTAGCCAAATTATCTCAGCCAACGAGTTATCACCACCTCGAGAGCTCGGGACGTCGGTCATCGGGATTGCTTGTAAATGTAGGACGATGTTTCGTGATTCCTGCAGCCACAGAGCACAGGTCAGAGGACACCGGAAGTGTGTCCGACGAAGCCCCTCTGATGCTTAAGTCAGACAGAGTGTATAAGAGCAAGAAGAGAGCGAGAGGGAACGTATGCAGGCTGTGAGCAAGTGGATGCGTGAGTGTATCTGTGAATGAATGAATGAATGAATGAGGCGTACCTGGTATTTATATAGGGACTAGGCGGTGGAGATGAGTATATCCTGACGAATATTCGCCTACATCAGGTATCTCGGGCGAGATACTCTCCGCGATCTTCGGTGCAAGATCTTCTCCGTGATCCTCGGTGATCTTGTTCGTTCAAATAAGGAAGACGTATTTGAGTTGGATTCTGCTAGTCATGACACAATCCTCGGGAAACGAATCCCGATCTGAGCACAAGTCGTCGGGCGGCTTCCTGATCTGAGCACGAGTCCTCGGGGTCTGGCGTGCTTCTCGGTCCTCGGGTCCCGAGGTGATAACTGTGGGAATCAGAAGTATCCCCCGCCGCGAGTCCTAGACGAAGGATTGAAGTATAGGATTGTGTATAACCGAGGTCGGGACCCGAGCTGCAATCCAAGATTCCGAAGAAAACCATGATCCTCGTGACATCATATCTCCATCGTTCAATAAACCATTCGTGGACGATCCGGATGAAGTTCGGGACTATAGATGACCTTTGTGTTTTCTGAGGAAGACCACGATCCGTGTGAAGTTATTCTCGACCCTTGATTAATTTCAATCGGACGGCCAATATGAGTTCTAGCTCGGGGTTCGAGTAGTCGGTTAGGGTTCCCGAGGTGATCTGAACCGTTCACTGAGATGGAGATCCGATGGTCGAAAAGTTCCCCAAACTTCCTATAAATAGGCGAATTTTTCCATTCATTTTTACCTTTACTCTTCTCTAGCGTCGAAACTCTGCCAAAATTTTTACTTGCTCCCGAGCTGTTCTCGCTATCTCTCGACCTTTCGTAAGTTTTTCCAATTCGTTAGTCTTCTATAGAAATGTCTTCCCCCGACAGTAGCGTGATTAGGAGAGTCGCCGAGTCACTAGATTCTCCCTCACCTTCGGGAGTTAGGAACGAAGGTGATGAGGTCCCGAGCTCTATAGAACTTCATAAAGCTTGGATGCTTAGGATTGCCCATGATGAGGCGCAGCTTATAGCCCAAGGACGTCCCTGGTACAAGGTTAAGGCCTCTACCCACAGAGAGTCCGATATCTCTTTAGTTAAGGAGAAGGCAGGGATATCCGTGCTATATGAGGTAGTAATACCCCGTGTCGAGGCCGAGCTAACCGTACACCTCCCGGATTTCATACTTTCTATATAAATCAGATAGATAGAGGTCCTAGGTTTCCCATTCGTAAGTTTATTTTCCGTTTATGTAACCATCTCGAGGTCGTCTTAGCCAGCTAACCCTGAAATCATTTAGCTCTCTGCTTTCTCTAGGTATCTTGCTAAAATATTTCAGGATCCCTCTCTCAACTTATACCTTGATGCGACTTCTCCAGATTAAGAAGTTAGGTCCTGGAAAATTTATATCTCCAATAAGAAAGAGCTAGGATTTATAGGCGGTAACCCGAGCTCACACAAAGAATGGATGAGTCGATACTTTTTTATTAAGCGCATCTCGAGCAGGGAAAACCCATGGGCTGTGATATGTTGTGGCGGGATGATGCCCATACTCTGTCTCCCTCAACCCCTGAACAGGCACCCGACCTGACCAATATCCTCGAGGCTATGAGCGAAAAATGTTTCAACTCACAGGAGTTAATCTAGAAAGACCTCCTATGTCACTTTAGTTTTAGTGGGAAAAAGGTTCAACTGGTCAGGGATTTAGGTATCTCCGTTTGTATTTTACACTACTTTTATTTGCTCCGAGATCTGACCTGTTAACCCGTGTTTCATCTTTGCAGACGACATGATGACAAAGGCTAAAATGATGAAATCCCTGAAGGAGAGGAGATCCCACCCCGAAGGAACCTCCATCTCTCACCACTCGAGCAAAGGGAAGAGGAAGGCCTCTTCGGAGGGAGGGGAGAAGCGCAAGAAGCGCCATAATGAAGAGAAGGCCACTGAACCTGCTTGGGAAACAGCCCTCCAGGACCCGATCAGTGAGCCAGTAGGCACGGCGGAGAACATTCCCGAGCAGCAGTCTATCGAAGTACCCTATGTACTTCTGGATACCTCCGCCATCTCTTTTGTGGCCAAACCCTCCGGTTCCGTTTCACTGGACTTTATCCGCCGCCTGGTTCTCGACCAGGATTTTGACTTGGTGAAGAGGACTCCCGACCTCAGATTCCTTGAGACCGCAAGCCTTCATTTTATGCAGGTGTGTACCAGCTCGGGATTTTACCTATTTATTCCATCGTCCTTGCTAACTTATTATATCTGTGTAGGCCTTGGTGTAGACTGGAGAGACAGCGAATCGCCTCTCCCAAGCTCGGGATGAGGTCGTTATGACCAGACGCTCTATGGATGGAGTGCTTGGTCTTCATAACGACCTGTTGAAACAGCTCGAAGAGATGCGAGCTCAAGAGGACAGGGAGAAGGAGTCGCTGCGGCTCAAGCTAGAGGCCGCCCGAGCTGATGTCAAATCATCCAAGGCGCTGGTGTAGTCTCTGGAAGCCAAAGTTCAACTTTTTGAGGAGGAAAGCAAGATCCTCCAGGCCGAGGTGGAGAAACTCCAAGGAGAGGCAACAAACTCTTGGCAGCTTGAGAAGGAGAAATTCCTACAGTCCAAGGAGTTTGATAGTCTGTGCTCAGGGAGAGCCTATATCTTCTTCGAACAAGGTTTTAATGGGTGCCTGGCCCAATTCAGGGCCAATGTATATTCTGAAGAAGAGCACCCGGCTTCCTTCCTCGACGTTGAGCAAGCTTTGCGGACATGCCCGAGGAATCTGAAGAGAGCAGCTCGGGTTCAGAGGAGGCCCCCTCGTCTTGATGACTTTTTACTTCGATCTTTTGTACTTATTTTGAAGATTAATAGAATCAACTATTCACCTTTTACCTCTGTCTACTTTACTTCGAGCATTGTCGTATATGCCCTTTCAATAACTGAGTGTGAAACAGATTGACCCGATCAAACCACGATTATGTTAACATATCTTAAAACACAGAGTAGATTTTTACCGAGGTAGTTTCGAGTCTTTATAATCGGGTTTTAAGTGTAAAGGAGCGATATCCGAGGCAAGTTCTTACGTCGCGAATTGATCGGATTCGTATGCTAACAAGAATTATATTTAGGTGCCGAGTTGGTCGGACTTGGTGCCAATGAGAGTTGGGCTTGTGTGCCGAGCTGTTCGGTCTTAGTGCAAACAAAAATTGGGCTTGTCTGCTCGAGTGGAAGAGCCATTCGAGGAGGTACCAATAAGAATTGGGCTTAGGTGCCGAGCTGTTCCGACTGATGCGCTCAAGTGGAAGAGCCATTCGAGGATGTGCCAATAAGAATTGGTTTAGGTGTCGAGCTGGTCAGGCTTGTGCGCTCAAGTGGAAGAGCCTCTCGATGAGGTGCCAATAAGAATTGGGCTAGGTGTCGAGTTGATCGGGCTTGTGCGCTCAAGTGGAAGAGCCGCTCGACGAGGTGCCAATAAGAATTGGGCTTATGTGCCGAACTGGTCGGGCTTGTGCGCTCAAGTGAAAGAGCCACTCGAGGAGTCTGACAGTGAAAACCATGAGTTGAGAGAAAAAGATCCTTCATTCCATAAAATAACGTTTACAAGTGATAGTGAAATAGGGCTTACGAACTTAGAGAAAACTCGCAAGCGGTAATGAAATAAAGCCTAGACATACTAGTCACTAGAGAAAATAAAATAAAGCCTACGATATGAGCATTATACCAGATCACCAGGTCGGGAAGTGTACCTCTCCCCCCTGCTCGGATGGTAGCATATCTTCGACCGGGCTCCTGATCCTTGCATCCTCCCGAGCCTTTAGATAGTCATGTGTCCGAGCTCTAGCCGCCTTCTGTTCAATCCGCACTTCCTCGCCATCTTTCGATCCCCAAGTACTTCACCTACTGAATCTCCCACCAAGAATTTGATCTTCTGATGCAAGGTCGAAGCCACGGCCATAAAGGCGGCCATGGCTGGCCTCCCCGGATGACATTGTAGGAAGAATACGCGTCTACCACCATGAACTCGACGACCCTGGTCTTCCGCTACCCTCCTGATCCGAGCGAAAGAGGCAGCTGAACTCCCGTTGGTTGTAAGGAATGACCTGTGAACCCGAACAACAGTGTTTGCACCGGCTCCATGCGATGCTCTCCGAGGTCCATCTGGTCCAAGGCCCCTTTTGTCAGGCCCGGTGCGTGAAATCACAGATTAACTACTCAATTAATCCTATCACACGGAAGCATAGAAATACGGGCTAAAAATTTTTGTTTTGGGCCTGAACTAACATCAAATCTTAAAATACAATCATAATCAAAATATGGATTTTGACTCAAAAATCCAACAACATCGATGACAACAAATACAGGTAAAACACAAATACAGATCCCCAAATACATAATCACACAGGGCATCCCCTGGTTCAATACATAATATAATAACTGACAGGTGACTTGCTAAACCCCCTATGTATGTTGATACGTAGATCTGTTTTGATTATTCGTATTGATCGCATCCCGGTAAAATTTTTGTTCTTCCGCTGCCTGCCGGGGTGCGGATCCGGACCAATCCCAACAGGCACAACGACTCAGGTGTGCAGAATCATCATCCTGTGATATTCAGGTACGCCAGATATCACAGTGTAGTGGTATTCAGGCACGAAAACTCAGCCGGCCACCACTAAGTAATATTAGCGTTGGACATTTCAGGCGCGACAACTCAGTCGGCCGATCACAAAGTATGAACAGATCGGTTCACAAGGAATCAGGATCAATATGTATGCATGAATGCAAGACAACATCAGCTCAAAATGCATAATTATTAAGCACATTCATCAAACAATCAGATAATATAAACACTGCTAGACAATTCAACTAGCACATAACCACGACAACTCATCTACGCAGACAATATTCACATTCTGATGGCAGAGCTGTTAAAATACGATCAATTCGTACCTCAAATCTCAACAGATCACACAGGGGTACACGTCCAGCAGCTCACGCACGAGAACACAGCTTCAACAGCTCTCGGCAAACACCTAACCAAAGCTGCTCGAACAATTACGTAGCTACCACCTGCTCAACCATACCTAAACAGCTCAGGGACAACTATACTGGAAACCGATCTGGTGGTACCAACAACTCAACACAAACCGATACCTCAAACAAGATAACCAGCTCAAATCAAAGCTCAGAGTATAAGAAATCACTTACCCAAAGCTGCTTAAGAACAGAAGAACTACTTGCCAGAAATCGCGAAGATATTCTAACCTTGCAACTACTTCGCGCTCCCTCAACTCGAAACTCAAGTCTCCCAAAATGGTATCAATCGAAAGATCTTAAGGAGACAAGCTCAGCGCCATCAATCTTGCTCTAAACGGAGGCGTAAATCAACGGCAATCGAAAGATTTGTGTTCGGATGAACAGTAAGGGTTTGAGAAGCTCTCGGAAAGAAAATAAGAAATATCGGGTCTCAAATTTCTCTAAGTGTTGATCGACACTGGTACAAAAATATTCCAGTCAACGCTATAGTGAAAGTCAATTACTCAGGTCAAAGCTGATACCAGCACTCAGATCTTAGCGCTACATCAGATCTTGGCGCTAACTCAGATCTGACTTCTCTACGATATATCATCAAACGACGTCGCGTAGGAGTCCTGTTCAAAACGACATATCACACATACATGTAGACCCGCTCGCAAACATCCAGATCTGGTCAAATCTGAAAACATCAAACCACACCGATCTACACCAAACTCACGAACCGGTCCACACAATACGTTGACCAACACATAACTTCTCCAAGTTGACGCGCACATCTGCTCACACCCGCTGAACATATTTCACTTAACCAGCATCAAATATGGTAACACGATATGGCGTCGTATTACCTCCCGCTCTAGGTTCAACTACTCAAAACGGTTCCCTCAGCTAAGAATCTTCAGAACATCTCAAATCTGATTCTCGCTAGCACCCACGCGGGAATCCTAATGGCTAATCGTCTCCAAACGATTCACCTCAAATCTGATGTCTTCCAGACATCCACTCCCGACAGACTCTCAAATCAAACGCGATACACAAAACAGATCATACTCGAATACGATCTACCCAAATCCGCTTGCGCAAATCGGATCTGTTCCAAACCACCCGATAGCGACCAACAACTCACATCTGATCTGTTATACATCAAATCCGAATATCACCAATAGATTAACCAATTCCTTCAAATCTAAAAACCCGATGGTTAACGTCTCCCTTGGTTAGTCCTCATCCAGATCTGATTAGCCGATTAGTCACCAATTAACCTATTTCTAGCCTATTTCCTCAAATTTGCTCATAACACAGCCCTAATTAAATCGATAAATTTACAGTCCTCACATCCTCCCCACCTTAAGAGATTTCGTCCTCGAAATCAAAAGGCAACGTACAGATCAAAATCAAGGACTACCAGAAATCACCAAATCAAATACACAACTCTCCAGAATTTATCAAAACTTATCAGCAATCTAGCCCTGTATCATCTTTCTTCAACTTTCCAACGTAGCTTACTCTCTGCCATTCTTACTCCATTGAACCATCATAAAGGGATAATCTTATTTCACTAACCGACTCTCCTTCCTATCCAGAATCTGCACTGGATATTCGATATAGCTCGGGTCTGATCCAGCTCAACTTCATCGATTCTCAACACATGAGACGGATCTGGCTCATACTTTCTCAAAATTGACCCATGAAACAAATCATGTATCGCTGCTAACTCAGCAGGTAATCGCAATCTGTACGCCAAAGATCCAATCCTCTCAACAATCTCGAAGGGACCAACGAATCTAGGAGCCAATACCCTTAAATCTGAATCTCATCACACTCTTGAAAGGAGAAACCTTCAGAAACACTCGATCACCAACCTGAAATTCCAAAGGCCTGCGCCTCTTATTAGCATAGCTAGCTTGACGATCTTGTGCAGCCTTCATTCTACTCCGAATCAACTAGATCTGATCTTTCATATGCTGCACAAACTCAGGAGCAGATAGTCGTTTCTCACCAACTTCTTCCCAACAAATTGGTGATCTACACTTTTGATCATACAAAGCTTCGAATGGGGCCATCCCGATAGTCACTTGGTAGCTATTATTATAAGAAAATTCTACCAGGGATAAATAATCCTGCCAGCTACCACTGAAATCCATTACAATTGCTCGTATCATATCCTCTAAAGTCTGTATGGTCCTCTCGGATTGGTCATCTTCTGAGGATGATAAGCTGTACTCATAGCCAATCTCGAACCCATCGCTGGTTGCAAGCTCTTCCAAAATTGGGAAGTAAATCTTGGATCTTTATCAGACACTATCGAAACTGGAACTCCATGCAATCTAACCACATGGTCAATGTACAGTCTCGCCATCTTCTTCATGGAACACCTCACATCATAGGAAATGAAATGGGCTGACTTCGAAAGCCTATCAATCACAACCCAAATCGCATCACATCCTGTTGGAGTACAATAATTGCCCCTGCTAGGTAGAGCGATCGAACCGTGGCGCTTGTGTAGCTTTATGATTTAAAAGATTGGAGTTGCACCGTTACCACCAGCTATAGCTTTTGGTAAAGCGGCAAACGCTCGATCCTACAATTGGTATCAGAGCGAGGTTAAGGGTTCGAGTCTCCCAAGAAGCATTTTCTATACTTCTTGGGGGGGATTTGTTGAGTTAAGCGTGCTGTGATGCCAGATCTTAACGGGTAATACTATCTCTGCTGGGGATAGGGCCAGCGGTAGGGGAAAGGGTAAGACTGATCTCTAAGGGAATTGAGACAGCACCAGCAGTTAGACACGTACCTCCCCTGGCTCATGGGCCTAACAGCCCAACCCTAACGCACATAATAGGTGCACTCTGCGCTGTCACATTATAAGGAAATAAAGTTGCACCTTGACTAATAGCTATAGCTTTTGGCCTAGTGGTAAGCGCTTGATCCTAACAATTGGTATCAGAGCCAAGGTCACGGGTTCGATTCCCATTGATTGCAAGCAGTGCAATTATTGGGAGGGGGATTGTTGGAGTGCAATAATTGCCCCTGCTAGGTAGAGCGATCGAACCGTGGCGCTTGTGTAGCTATATGATTTAAAAGATTGGAGTTGCACCGTTACCACCAGCTATAGCTTTTGGTAAAGCGGCAAGCGCTCGATCCTACACATCCCATATTCGATCGAGGTAAGTGAGTCACAAAATCCATGTCGACGTGCTCCCAACTCCATTGAGGCACTTCTAAACTCTATAGCAATCCACCAGGTCTCATTCTCTCGACCTTGACCTGTTGAAAATTTAAACATCGAGCTACAAATCCAGAGATGTCATTCCTCATACCTTCCCACCAATAGTGAGACTTCAAGGCATGATACATCTTCTTCTCGCCCGGATGCACAATGTAACGAATACAATGGGCCTTGTTCAAGATGGTTTCCTTCAGATCAATCAAATTCGGAACAACCAATCTTCCGCCAAATCTCAAGCATCCATAAGAAGAAACAGTAAATTCTTCCGAGTGACCATTCGGGGCCTTAATCTTCAACTCGTGAATATACGGGTTAGTCCTCTGTGCTGCTCTAATGTTTGAAACAATCTGGGGTTTCACCTGAAAAGAATAAACCACGAAGTACTGATCCTCTGGCTGAAAACGCCATCCAGAAGTCCTTAAATGCTCATGGATATTGGATATACTCAACACCGTCAACATTACAGGCTGGGCTTTCCTACTCAAAGCATCTGCCACTAAGTTCATTCGCCAGGCTGATACTGAATCTCACAGTCAAAATCCTTGAGAAACCCATCCAATGACGTTGCCTCATATTCAGATCTGACTGAGTGAAGATATACTTCAAACTATTGTATTCTGTGTACACCACAAACTGTTCACCATACAGGTAATGACGCCAAATCTTCAACGCAAAAATAATAGCAGCCAACTCCAAATCATGAACGGGGTATCTCATCTCATGGGGCTTCAACTTTCAGGACGCATAAGCTATCACTCGCCCGTTCTGCATCAAAACACAACCCAAACCATTCAGAGAAGCATCGGAACAAACAACAAAACCTCCAGAACCCGAAGGTAAAGCCAACACAGAGCAGTAGTTAACTTCTCCTTGAGCAACTAGAAACTCGACTCACATTCATCTGTCCACAGAAATCTTCTATCCTTCTGGGTCAATTGAGTCATCAGCTTGGCTATCGAAGAAAAACCCTCAATGAAACGTCTGTAATAGCCAACCCTACCTAAGAAACTACGGATCTATGACATATTCATAGGTTTCTCCCAGTTAAGAACTGCTTCGACCTTACTAGGATCCACCGAAATACCCTCTGCAGATATGACATGACCCAAAAATATTATTTTATCCAACCAGAATTCACACTTACTGAACTTCACATAGAGCTGTGAGTCTCTCAGTTTCTGTAACACCAACCTCAAGTGTTCCTTATGCTCTCTGAAGTTCCTCGAATACACCAAGATGTCATCTATGAAGACAATCACAAAATGATCGATGTACTAACTAAAAGACGCGATTCATCAGATCCATGAAGACAGCAGGAGCATTCGTCAACCCAAATGGCATCAGCAGAAACTCATAATAGACGTATCTAGTCCTGAACGCCATCTTCGCCACATCAGCATCTCTAATCCATAACTGATGATAACCAGATCGCAGATCAATCTTGGAGTACACTGCCGATCCCTGCAGCTGATCAAACAGATCATCTTCGTCAACCCAAATGGCATCAGCAGAAACTCATAATAGACGTATCTAGTCCTGAACGCCATCTTCGCCACATCAGCATCTCTAATCCATAACTGATGATAACCAGATCGCAGATCAATGTTGGAGTACACTGCCGATCCCTGCAGCTGATCAAACAGATCATCAATTCTCGGCAATGGATACTTATTCTTGATCGTCGCTTTATTCAGCTGCCTAAAGTCCACACATATCCTCATAGATCCATCTTTATTCTTCACGAAGAGAATCGAAGCTCCCCAACACGACATACTCGGCCTAATGAATCCCTTCTCCAAAAGATCACGCAACTGATCCTTGATCTCCTTCAACTCAGCTGACGCCAGTTGGTAAGGGGCTCTCGAAATCGGGGCTGTCCCTGGCATCAACTCTATGCTGAAGTCAATCTCTTGTCTCAGAGGGAATCCAGGAATCTCATCCGGAAACACATCTGGGACTCTCGAGCAATCGGGACGTCACTCAACTCTATCCACGATTCTCGGGAAACATCAAGGGCATAAATCATAAATCCAGATTTCTCAGCGACAGATTGAACATCTCCATGGCAGACACTAGTGGAATATTCGATCACGAATCAGCATCGTAGAAATCCTACTTTTCCCCAACTTGAGGTATAAACCTTGCTGCACCATGGAAACAATCTACAGTCTCTCTATAAGAAGACAACACATCCAGGCCCAAGATACAGTCAAAATCTCTAATCTCCATAGAAATCAAATTCGTCACCAGCACATTCTTATCAAATCTAATCACACAGTCCAAAACCACTTCACGGGACATTAACCACACACCAGCAGGAGTAGAAACAGATACAACATCACACAGTGGGGTAACACTCAACCCACACTCATGCACAAACAAATCAGATATAAAAGAGTGTGATGCTCCTATATCAAACAAAACTCGTGCAGGAAAATCAAAGATAGCACAAGTACCTGCAATAACTCTTCCAGGCATATCATCAGCTTGCTCTCTCGTCAAGGCATTCACCTGAGCTTGCTGCGGTCCCGAAAACTGAGGTCTCGAAGATCCTCCGAACCTATAAGGTTCTCGTGGTTGTAATCCTGATCGTTGGGATTGAGTAAAAGGTTGCGGTCTCTGCGAAGAACCACCAGCTGAACCTTGTTGTGACTGATTCGAAGGTTGTCCTCCCAACAAAGGACAAACTCTAGCGAAATGTCCAGGTTGTCCACACCTATGACAAGGACCTTGAACTCCACGGCACTGTGAAGTCATATGACGACCTCCGCACTGTCCACACGACACACTTCCACAGCCACTACCACCAGAACCAACATAACCAGAAGAACTCGAATTCGAAAGTCTCTTGAACTGCTTTCCTCGAGGATTATAACTCTAGAGATTAGACTGTTGTGACGTCTGAGGAGGTTGAAATGGTTGCATCACCTCTAGCACATGTTAAAAGATGCATCCAGCTGTCAGCTGAACTTGATTCCTGTGCTTCTAACAGACTCTCCTCAATGTCCACCGCCCTATCCATTGCCTCGGCATAAGTCGCAGGAGAACCAGCCAACACCATACGGAACAAATCGGGCCTCAACCCTCTCAAAAACTTGTTCCTCTTCGTCCTCTCCTGTTTAGCAACATGGGGAACATACGTTAGAAGCGAAGAAAACTGTCTAGCATACTCAGCCACCCTCATGCTCCCTTGCTTCAGATTATCGAACTCCCGCTCACGGTTATTGTAGTACGAATCAGGGGAATACTCCTGTCGAAACGCTGCACAGAAGCTCTCCCAAAAAATCAACACACCACTCTCTCTCATGACTCGAGAAGTACCTTTCCACCAGCGTTGAGCATGATCCCTCAACTGCAAGACAGCCAACTTCAATCTCCTCTCCTGAGAGTACTCCACTGTGTCAAACAATTCTTCCATATGTTCCAACCAGCCTTCAGCCATCAGACCACTCTCGGCGCCAGTGAACGTAGGGGGATTCATCCTGTGTAATCTATCCAGAACTAGCTCCATCTCGCCAATCTGTTTAGTCACATCTTCCACCTCAACCTCTGCCTTTCTAGCTCGATGACGCAAAGGCACACTCTGCTGCTCAACATCCTCATCGCTGCCCGGGGCTCTAGCCTCCTCATCTACCTACCTAACGTTCTACTTCTACCTCTCCTCGGCGGCATCTACCAAAACTCAAAGGTAAGAATCAAAAACAAATAATCACAGAGGCAGATAATCGAAAATCACAGAGTCAATCACAATCAAAACTCAAACTCTGTGCCTAGGCTCGAGTGTGATGGAAAAGAAATCGAGCTCATCCCAGTTTAAGCTCTGATACCAAAACTGTCAGGCCCGATGCGCTAAATCACAGATTAATTACTCAATTAATCCTAATCACACGGAAGCATAGAAATACGGGCTAAAAATTTTTTTTTGGGCCTGAACTAACATCAAATCTTAAAATACAATCATAATCAAAATATGGATTTTGACTAAAAAAAATCCAACAACATCGATGACAACAAATACAGGTAAAACACAAATATAGATCCCCAAATACATAATCACACAAGGCATCCCTGGTTCAATACATAGGATAATAACTGGGACTAAGAACGGGGATCTACCAGCTGACGCTCCACTTTTTCCAGCTGGATTACCTGAAGATCCTACAAAGGCCAACACAGACCAACGCATCCCAAAAACAGGGATAGAAAACGAGGTCAAACCTCAGTACGAAGATCATCAAGAAAACAACAAACATATTATACATGCAATATCCCATGCGTGCAGTGCATGTAGGCTACCAAGAATCATCGGTAAGCAAGGCACAACGACTCAGCTATTGTAGAATAATCATCCTGTGATATTCAGGTACGACAGATCAGCCGCCCATCACAGTGTAGTGGTATTCAGGCACGACAACTCAGTCGGCCACCACTAAGTAATATCAACGTTGGACCTTTGAGGCGCGACAAATCAGTCGGCCGATCACAAAGTATGAACAGATCGGTTCACAAGGAATCAGACTCAATATGTATGCATGAATGCAAGACAACATCAGCTCACAATGCATAATAATTAAGCACATTCATCAAACAATCAGATCATATCAACACTTCTAGACAATTCAACTAGCACATAACCACGACAACTCATCTACACAGACAATCTTCACATGCTGATACCAGAGCTGTTAAAATAAGCTCAATTCGTACATCAACTCTCAACAGATCACACAGGGGTACATGTCCAGCAGCTCACGCACGAGAACACAGCTTCAACAGCTCTCGCCAAACACCTAACCAAAGCTGCTCGAACAATTACGTAGCTATCACCTGCTCAACCATACCTAAACAGCTCAGGGACAACTATACTGGAAACATATTTGGATGCTACCAACTACTCAACCCAAACCGATACGTCAAACAAGATAACCAGCTCAAATCAAAGCTCAGAGTAGGAAGAAATCACTTACCCAAAGCGGCTTAAGATAGAAGAACTACTGGCCAGAAATCGCGAAGATATTCGAACCTTGCAACTACTTCGTGCTCCCTCAACTCGACAATTCAAGTCTCCCAAAATGGTATCAATCGAAAGATCTTAAGGAAACGAGCTCAGCGCCACCAATCTTGCTCCAAACGGAGGCATAAATCAATGGCAATCGACAGATTTGTGTTCGGATGAACAGTAAGGGTTTGAGAAGCTCTCGGAAAGAAGATAAGAAATATCGGGTCTCAAATTTCTCTAAGTGTTGATCGACACTGGTACATAAATCTTCCAGTCAACGCTAGTGAAAGTCAATTACTCATGTCAAAGTTGATACCAGCACTCAGATCTTAGCGCTACATCAGATCTTGGCGTTAACTCAGATCTGACTTCTCTACGCTATACTAGCGCGCGATCATCAAACGACGCCGCGTAGGAGTGCTGTTCAAAATGAGAGATCACACATACACGTAGACCCGCTCGCAAACATCCAGATCTGGTCAAATCTGAAAACATCAAACCATACCGGTCTACACCAAACTCACGAACCGGACCGGTCCACACAATACCGTTGACCAACACATAACTTCTACAAGTTGACGAGCACATCTGCTCACACCCGCTGAACTGATTTCACTTAACCAGCGTCAAATCTGGTAGCACGATATGATGTCGCATTACCTCCCTCTCTAGGTTCAATTACTCAAAATGGTTCCCTCAGCTCAGAATCTCCAGAACATCTCAAATATGATTCTTGTTATCACTCACGTGGGAATCCTAATGGCTAATCGTCTCCAAACGATTCACCTCAAATCTGATGTCTTACAGCATCCACTCCTGAAAGAGTCTCAAATCAAACGCAATACACAAAACAGATCATACTCGAATACGATCTACCCAAATCCGCTTGCGGAAATCGGATCTGTTCCAAACCACCCGATAGCGACCAACAACTCAAATCTGATATGTTCTACATCAAAGCCAAATATCACCAACAGATTAACCAATTCCTTCAAATCTGAACCTGATGGTTAATGTCTCCCTTGGTTAGTCCTCATCCAGATCTGATTAGCCGATTAATCACCAATTAACCTATTTCTAGCTTATTTCCTCAAATCTGCTCATAACACAGTACTAATTAAATCAAAAAATTAACAGTCCTCACACCTTTGAAAAACACATTGACCGTGTCAGGCCCGATGCGCTAGATCACAGATTAATTAATCAATTAATCATAATTACACGAAAGCACTTAAAATAGGGCTAAAATTTTTCGTTTTGGGCCTGAACCAACATCAAATCTTAAAATACATTCGTAGTCAAAGTATGGATTTAAACTCAAAATCCAACACCTCGATAACAACAAATATAGGTAAATACAAATCAAGATCCCCAAACACATAATCGCACAGGGCATCCCCTGATTCGATACATAATACATATAACTGGGACTCAAAACGGGTATCTACCAGCTGACGCTCCACTATGTCCAGCAGGATTACCTGAAGATCCTGCAAAGGCCAACACAGACCAAAGCAGCCCAAAACAGGGAAAAGAAAACGAGGTCAAACCTCAATACGAAGAGCAATATATAACAGCTATCAGATACACATGCAACATATCATGTCGTGTCATGCATGAGGGCTACCAATGAATCAGTGGTGAGCAAGGCACAACAACTCAGCTGTGTAGAATCAAATCCTGTTATATTCAGGTACGACAGATCAGCCGCCAATCACAGTCTAGTGGTATTAAGGCACGACAACACAGCCGTCCACCACAAAATATCAGCGTTGGACCTTTCAGACACGATGGCTCAGCCGGCCGATCACAACACACAAAAGGAAATTCAGTTCACAAGGGAATCAAGCTCAATATGAAATGCGTGTATGAAAATGCTAAACAGATCGTAGCAACAATGCATTATATCATAACAGCACACTCCATCAACTGTAAGTCACACACAGATAAGACTAGCACAACTCAGGCATGGTATACATCATGTAAACACACACAAACACAATACGTACTCATGTTCATTTCAAAGCTGTAATCACGAGCTCAATCCATACCTCAAAACAGCTTCCACCTCGACAAATTTCACAGGAATACACCGCACCAGCAGCTTACTTAAATCTTTTGCTCTACCAGCTCACCTGAAATTCAACAGAAGATGTCTACAAGCTCGAATCTGCCAAGACATCTAATAATCAGTTCACATCAAAGCTCATCCAGCTTATGGCCTACGGTCGAGAAACTCAACCCAATCTCAACTACACTACGTAGGGCCAACCAGCTCTAATCGAAGCTTAAAACGAGAAGAAATCACTTACTTGAAAGCTCTAAAGGAACGGAAGAACTATATGCTGAAATTCTCAACAGTGCTCGAACACTGCAGCCACTTCGCGCTCCCTCAACACGTCGACTCAAATCTCCAAACTGGTATCAATCGAAAGATCTTAAGGATATAAGCTCAGCGCCACCAATCTTGCTTCAAACGACAGCGTAAATCGACGGAAGAAATGTTCGAATGAACAGTAAGGGTTTGAGAAGCTCTCGGGAAGAAGATAAGAAATATCGGGTCTCGAATTCGCTAAGTGTTGATCGACACTAGTATATAAATCTTCCAGTCAATGCTACAATGAAAGTCAATTACTCAAGTCAAAGCTGATATCAACACTCAGATCTTAGCGCTACATCAGATCTTAGCGCTAACTTAGATCTGACTTCGTTACGCTATAGTAGCGCATGACCACCAAACGACGTCGCATAGGAGTCCCGCTCAAAACCAACAGATCACACGCACACATAGACCCGCTCGCAAACATCCAAATCTGGCTTTCATCAAACGACGTCGCACCAGGGTCCGGTTCTTGTCAAATCTAATGCTCGTTTAACGACACCGCATCACTCATACTCTACCATGTTAGAGTAGATGCCCAACTAGCCAACTTGTGGCGTGTGGGTTTTATTGACTCTTGTGCATAACAATCTTTATATATGATATACGCATTTCTTTATGGCATTCTTTATTTTCATTATGTTATAATGTTAACAATTGTGTTGGATAAAGACCTAGAATGCACCATAGTGTATGTTAGATGTGATAGTGGATATGATGGCTATCATGAAACACATCTAATAGTCACTGTGCATTCTGAATTCGTTCCTAGTCGATTGGGCCGTCAAAATGAGGATAAGGCCGCCCGAGCTTGAGACTAGCATCTGCGATGTGAAGTACCATGTTTCATTGGTAGGGAACATTGTGATGTTCTGAGCATGAAGATGGATGGTGACCTGGTGATCTATCGAACTACCCTCGTTCGGACTTTTCAAGTGGTTACCATTTGTCGAGTGGATAAGTCATAGGTCTTGGTTGTACTGATTAGTCCTCACTACTCGAAACGTCACTGAGACTCTACATGATAGGCGCCTCACTTTGACCCGTTTTCCGACTCATTTGGGGTCATTAGGCGGCGGGATTGGGTGAGGTCCCGATGCATGTAGGAGTCGATGCTTCGTTGTCGAGGTTTCACCGCTCGCTTTCATGCGTGGATTTCCTATGCTATCTGAGGAGACAATAGTGTATGAATCTCTGGCCAGAGTACTGGATGTATTTTAGGTAAATGGGTTTACCTAGTAACACTCGCGATGTCATTATTTGATCTCCAAGATGTATGCATAGTTATCGGATCTCTAGCGACTCTCGATTTACCAATGGTCGTTGATCTGATCGGGATATATACGTTGAAAGGATCGTACTGTACGCTAACCACGACCAACTGGTTCTTGCAGGCACTATCAGTGATACCTAGGGGATCATGGGGCGATGTTTCTAGGCGCTTTACCATGGTCCGATGGGCAAGTCCGAAATTGTGATTTCGGAGTCACAATGGTTGTGGGCCCACGGCTAGCTGTATCCCTGAACCATTGAGGGTCACACAAGTACTGGATTCATGACTCCCGCACGGAAACTGAGCTCAATGTGTTGAGCGTAGGAGGAGGATTTCAGGGAGTGCGACTTCCTAAAAGTCAACAGGGGTCAAATTGCGATTTCCCAAAGTTGAGGGGCTAAACTGTAATTTTGGACTAGGTGGTCTGAAAAATTGCTTTCACATCATAATACTCAGTTTTGGAAACTGAGACGATCGGTCCGATCTGATCGTCGATCGTGATATTGATGAAACCACGGCGAAATAAATCAACCGGATGTTCATATGGACCTGGGTTTGACCCAAGTCCATTGGGCCGGTTCAAGCCCATGTACCATCTTTAATTAGTAGAGTTGGTCTAGGGCTAGAACACAATTAATTCACACAAACCCTAGCCTCCAAAGCATAGCTCTCGGCCGCCCCTCCTCTTCCAAACCTCACGCCGCCGCCGGCCACCTCCAGGGCCGCCGCCGCCGCCGGCGCACCGCCGCCTGTCGCCGGTGACTTCGTGATCGGACTTGTTTCGATCAACGTGACGAGGAGAATCCGTTCGTGCCAAAATCCGTCAGATCTTATAGTGCAGATTGACGGAGGAATTCTTGATTCTGGTCGTGGACCTGATTAGGAGGATCTACCGCCGCCTACATTTCAAGAGCCAGAATCCCTGTGAATCTGGTTGGAGCCAGGCGCCTAGACGCCAGCAAGGTACAATCGATAAACGCCCTATGAATGGTTTATTGATTAGTTTTAATGTATTGAACGTATCTCGGGGCAAAATTTTAACTTCCGCTGCGCCCCCGGGAAACGGGATCCGGATCCGCCATTGTCTCCAACATGCCAACGCCAAATCTGATACATGCCAAACGACACCGCATCACTTATACTCAACCCGGACATCCCCGGTTAATCCAAAACGACATCGTTTTACTTCCTTCTCAAGTCAACTCGCTCAAACACACGAGGGTCAGATCTGGACACCCAGATCTCACTCAAATCTGAAAATAACAAACCGGTCTACTCAAACCACGAATCAAACCGATTCTCCCGGTGCCCCTAATTCACTTGCACGGGGTATTTACCAAATCTGAACTCCAGCGATAAACAATATACCAAATCTGTCCAGCGCTACGCTCTCCCTTACTCAACGGTTCTCACCCGATACCCTTCTAAATCAAATCCGAAGCTCATATACTCAAATCTTCCCGCGTCCAAAGCTGATCTCACAAACAGCTTTGACCAATATTCCTAGACTGAACACCCGATAATTCATAAGGCATATTTCTCCAATTAAAATCCTCATTCCAGTCAAAATCTTCTCAAACATCTTACGAGATTAAATCGGACTAATTCCTCAAATCTGTTCGTAACACGCCACAAATCAAACCTGTTAATTACAGTCCTCACATCCTCTCCACCTTAAAAGATTTTGTCCTCGAAATCAAAAGGAAACTACAAACAAAATCGAAGGAATACGAGAACTGAAATATAACAATTCCACATACCTCAATGCTTAACAACAATCACTCTCCAGAAGCAACAAGAAAAACTCAAAACATCAATCAACAAGCTAGAAAAATCACCTGGATCAAATCTGCGAATGCTCAAACAGATGAGGCCACTCTTGTCTCATCTTTTCTTCAACTTCCCAGGTAGCTTAATCTCTGCCATGCTTGCTCCATTGGACCATCACCAACGGAATACCCTTATTTCTCAACTGCTTCTCCTTCCTATCCAGAATCTGCACTGGATATTCAACATAGCTCAGGGTCTGATCCAACTCTACTTCATCAGTCCTTAGCACATGGAACAGATCTGGCTCATATTTCCTCAACATAGACACATGAAACACATCATGTATCGTTGCTAACTCAGCAGGCAAACGCAATCGCTACGTCAAAGATCCAATCCTCTCAACAATATCAAAGGGACCAACGAATCTAGAATCCAATTTATCCTTAAATCTGAATCTCATCATGCTCTTCAAAGGAGAAACCTTAAGAAATACTCGATCCCCAACTTGAAATTCCAAAGGCCTATGCCTCTTGTTAGAATAGCTAGCTTGACGACTTGTGCAGCCTTCATTCTACTCCGAATCAACTCAATATGATCTTTCATATGCTGCACAAATTCAGGAGTAGACAGATGTTTCTCACCAACTTCTTCCCAACAAATTGGTGATCTACACTTTTGATCATACAAAGCTTCAAATGGGGCCATCCCGATAGTCACTTGGTAGCTATTATTATACAAAAATTCGACCAAGGACAAAGAATCCTGCCAGCTACCACTGAAATCCATGACAATTGCTCGCAGCATATCCTCCAAAATCTGAATGGTCCTCTCGGATTGGCCATCTGTCTATGGGTGATAAGCTGTACTCATAGCCAACCTCGAACCCATAGCTGCTTGCAAGCTCTTTCAAAATCGGGAAGTAAATCTTGGATCTCTATCAGATACTATCGAAACTAGCACTCCATGCAATCTAACTACATGGTCAACACACAGTCTAGCCATCTTCTTCATAGAACACCTCCCATCATAGGGAATGAAATGGGCTGACTTCGAAAGCCTGTCAATAACAACCCAAATCGCATCACATCCTCTATTCGATCGAGGTAAATGAGTCACAAAATCCACGGCCCCATGCTCCCAATTCCATTGAGGAACTCCTAAACTCTGTAGCAATCCACCAGGTCTCATTCTTTCGGCCTTGACCTGTTGAAAATTCAGACATCGTGCTACAAATCCAGAGATGTCATTACTCATACCTTCCCACCAGTAGCGAGACTTCAAGGAATGATACATCTTCTTCTCTCCGGGAACACTGTAACGACTATAATGGGCCTCATTCAAGATGGTTTCCTTCAGATCAATCAAATTCGGAACAACCAGTCTACCACAAAATCTCAAGCATCCATCAGAAGCAATAGCAAAATCTTCCGACTGACCATTCTGGGCCTTAATTTTCAATTCATGAATATACGGGTCAGTCCTCTGTTGTAACGACTATAATGGGCCTCATTCAAGATGGTTTCCTTCAGATCAATCAAATTCGGAACAACCAGTCTACCACAAAATCTCAAGCATCCATCAGAAGCAATAGCAAAATCTTCCGACTGACCATTCTGGGCCTTAATTTTCAATTCATGAATATACGGGTCAGTCCTCTGTGCTGCTCTAATGTCCGCAATCACCTATGGTTCAACCTGAAAAAAAGAAACCACAAATACCGATCCTTTGGCTGAAAACGCCATCCGGAAGTCCCAAAATCCTCATGGACTTTGGATATACTCAACGACGTCAACGTCGCAGGCTGGGCTTTCCTACTTAAAGCATCTGCCACTAAATTCATCGGCCCAGGCTGATACTGAATCTCGCAGTCAAAATCGTTAAGCAACTCCATCTAATGACGTTGCCTCATATTCAGATCTGATTGAGTGAAGATATACTTCAAAATCTTATGGTGTGTGTACACCACAAACTGCTCACCATACATGTAATGACGCCAAATCTTCAACGCAAAAACAATGACGGACAATTCTAGATCATGAGCGGGGTACCTCGTCTCATGGAGCTTCAACAGTCGAGACGCATAAGCTATCACTCGCCCTTTCTACGTCAATACACAACCCAATGCATTCAGAGAAGCATCAGAACAAACAAAAAAACCTCCAGAACCTGAAGGCAAAGTCAACACAGGAGCAGTAGTCAACTTCTCCTTAAGCAACTAGAAATTCGACTCACATTCATTTGTCCACAGAAATCTTCTATCCTTCTGGGTCAACTGCGTCATCAGCTTGGCTATTGAAGAAAAACCCTCAATGAAGCGTCTATAATAGCCAGCCAAACTTAAGAAACTACGGATCTCCGAAACATTCCTAGGTCGCTCCCAGTTAAGAACTACTTCGACCTTACTAGGATCCACCGAAATACCTTATGTAGATATGACATGACCCAAAAAGATCACCTTATCCAGCCAGAATTCACACTTGCTGAACGTTGCGTACAGCTGTGAGTTCTCCGTTTCTGCAACACCAATCTCAAATGTTCCTTATGCTCTCTGAAGTCTCTCGAATACACCATGATATCATCTATGAAGACAATCACAAAATAATCAATATACTCACTAAAGACGAGATTCATCAGATCCATGAAGACAGCAGGAGCATTCGTCAATCCAAACGGCATCACAAGAAATTCAAAATGCCCGTATCTAGTCCTGAACACCGTCTTTGGCACATCAGCGTCTCTAATCCGCAACTGATGATAACCATATTGCAGATCAATCGTATAGGACACTGCCGATCCCTGCAACTAATCAAAAAATTCATCAATCCTTGGCAAAGGATACTTGTTCATGAACGTCGCTTTATTCAACTGCCGAAAATCCACACACATCCTCATAGATCCATCTTTATTCTTCACGAAGAGAATCGAAGCTCCCCAAGGCGACATACTCGGCCTAATGAATCCCTTCTCCAAAAGATCACGCAACTGATCCTTGAGCTCCTTCAACTCAGCTGGCGCCAGTCGATAAGGGGCTCATGAAATCGGGGTTGTCCCTGGCACCAACTCTATGCTGAAGTCAATCTCTTGTCTCGGAGGGAATCCAGGAATCTCATCCGGAAACACATCTGGGAACTCTCGAGCAATCGGGACGTCACTCAACTCTATCCGTGATTCTCGGGAAACATCAAGGGCATAAATCATAAACCTAGAGTTCTATAGCGACAACAGACTGAACATCTCTATGGCAGACACTAGTGGAATCTTCGATCGCGAATCGGCACCGTAGAAGTCCCACTTTTCCCCAAATTGAGGTTTAAACCTCGCTACACCTTGGAAGCAATCTACAGTCGCTCTATAAGCAGACAACACATCCATGCCCAGGATACAATCAAAATCTCTATTCTCCAAGGCAATCAAGTTAGTCACCAACACATTCTCATCAAATCTAATCACACAATCCTAAACCACTTCACGGGACATCAACCACACGTCAGTAGGAGTAGAAACAGATACAACATCACATAGTGGGGTAACACTCAAACCACACTCATACACAAACAAATCAGATATAAAAGAGTGTGATGCTCCTGTATCAAACAAAACTCTGCAGGAAAATCTAAGATAGAACAAGTACCTACAATAACTCCTCCATGCATATCATCAGCTTGCTCTCTCGTCAAGGCATTCACCTGGGCTTGCTGCGATCCCGGAAACTGAGGTCTAGAAGATCCTCCGAACCTAGACGGTTCTCGTGATTGTAATCCTGATCGTTGGGACTGAGCAAAAGGTTGGTCTTTGCGAAGAACCACCAGCTGAACCTTGCTGCGACTGATTCAAATATTGTCCTCCCGACAAAGGAAAAACTCTAGCGAAATGTCCAGGTTGCCCACACCTATGACAAGGACCTTGAACTCCGCGGAACTGCAAAGTCATATGACGACCTTCGCATTGTCCACACGACACTCTTCCAGATCCACTACCACCAGAGCTAACAGAACTAGAAGAACTCAAATTCGATCGTATCTTGAACTGCTTCCCTTGAGGCTTAAACCTCTGGCGATTTGTCTGCTGCGAAATCTGATAAGGCTGAAACGATGGCATCGCTTCGGGCACAGGTTGAAAAGTGCGTCCAGCTGTCGTTAAACCTGATTCTGCGCTCCCAACAGACTCTCCTCAATGTCCACCGCCCTATCCATTGCCTCAGCATAAGTCGCAGGACCAGCTAACACCATACGGAACAATTCAGGCCTCAAACCTCTCAGAAACTTGTTCCTATTCGTCCTCTCCTGATTAGAAACATGTGGAACATACGACAGAAGCAAAGAAAAACTGTCTAGCATACTCAGCTACCCTCATGTTCCCTTGCTTCAGATTATCGAACTCCCGCTCTCGGTTATTGTATTAGGACTCAGGGGTATACTCCTGTCGAAAAGCTGCACAGAAGCTCTCCCAAGAAATCAAAGTGCCACTCTCTCTCATGACTCGGGAAGTACCTTTTCACCAGCGTTGAGCATGATCCCTCAACTGCAAGATAGCCAACTTCAGTCTCTTCTCCTGGGTGTACTCCACCATGTCAAACAATTCCTCCATATGTTCCAACCAACCTTCAACCATCAGACCACTCTCGGCGTCGGTGAATGTAGGGGGATTCATCCTCTGGAACCTAGACATTCTGTCTAGTCACATCTTCCACCTCGGTCTGTCTAGCACGACGACGCAAAGTATACTCTGCTGCTCAACATCCTCATCACTCTTGGGAGCCCTAGACTCCTCACCAGTTTGCCTAGCTATTCTACTCCTACCTCTCCTCGGCGGCATCTAACAAACCTCAGAGGTAAGAAGCAAGAACAGAGAATACACAAAAGCAGATAATCAAAATCACAGAGTCAATCTCAAATAAAACTCAAACTCTGTGCCTGGACTCGAGTGTGATGGAAAAGAAATCGATCTTATACCAGTTTAAGATCTGATACCAAAAATGTCAGGCCCGGTGCGCTAGATCACAGATTAAATCAATTAATCATAATTACACGGAAGCATTTAAAATAGGGCTAAAACTTTTCGTTTTGGGCTTGAACCAACATCAAATCTTAAAATATATTCGTAGTCAAAATATGGATTTAAACTCAAAATCCAACACCTCGATAACAACAAATACAGGTAAAATACAAATCAAGATCCCCGAATACATAATCGAACAGGGCATCCCTTGATTCGATATATAATACATATAACTGGGACTCAAAACGGGGATCTACCAGCTGACGCTCCACTCTATCCACCTGGATTACCTGAAGATCCTGCAAAGGCCAACACAGACAAAGCAGCCCAAAATAAAGAAAAGAAAACGAGGTCAAACCTCAGTACTAAGAGCAATGCATAACAGCTATCAGATACACATGCAACATATCATGTCGTGTCATGCATGAGGATACCAACGAATCAATGGTGAGCAAGGCACAACAACGCAGTTGTGCAGAATCAGATCCTGTGATATTTAGGTACGACAGATCATCCGCCCATCAAAGTCTAATGGTATTCAGGTGCGACAACACAGTCGGCCACCACATCAATATCAGCGTTGGACCTTTCAGGCATGATGGCTCAGCCGGCCGATCACAACGCACAAAAGGAAATTCAGTTCACAGGGGAATCAAGCTCAATATGAAATGCGTGTATGAAAATGCTAAACAGATCGTAGCAACAACGCATTATGTCATAACAGCACACTCCATCAGCTGTAAGTCACACACAGATAAGACTAGCACAACTCAGGCATGGTATACAACATGTAAACACACACAAACACAATACGTTCTCATGTTCATCTCAAAGCTGTAATCACGAGCTCAATCCGTACCTCAAAACAGCTTCCACCTCGACAGATTTCACAGGAATACACGGCACCAGCATCTTACTCAAATCTGCTGCTCTACCAGCTCACGAGAAATTCAACGGAAGATGTCTACAAGCTCGAATCTGCCAAGACATCTAATAATCAGCTCACATCAAAGCTCATCCAGCTTACGTCCTACAGTCGAGAAACTCAAC
This sequence comes from Dorcoceras hygrometricum, assembly GCA_001598015.1. NCBI lineage: Eukaryota > Viridiplantae > Streptophyta > Magnoliopsida > Lamiales > Gesneriaceae > Dorcoceras > Dorcoceras hygrometricum. The sequence goes on along the minus strand of KQ991031.1, from coordinate 65,858 downwards.
CCAATCTCAAATATACTACGTAGGGCCAACCAGCTCTAATCGAAGCTTAGAACGAGAAGAAATCACTTACTCGAAAGCTCTAAAGGAACGGAAGAACTATATTCTGAAATTCTCAACAGTGCTCAAATACTGCAACCACTTCGCGCTCCCTCAACACGTCGACTCAAATCTTCAAACCGGTATCAATCGAAAGATCTTAAGGAGACAAGCTCCGCCATCAATCTTTCTCCAAACGGCGACGTAAATCGATGGAAGAAGGGTTCGAATTAACAGTAAGGGTTTGAGAAGCTCTCGGGAAGAAGCTAAGAAATGTCGGGTCTCGACTTCTCTAAGTGTTGATCGATACTAGTATATAAATCTTCCAGTCAACGCTACCGTGAAAGTCAATTACTCAAGTCAAAGCTGATACCAGCACTCAGATCTGAGCGCTACATCAGATCTTACCGGTAACTCAGATCTGGCTTCGTTATGCTATAGTAGCACGCGACCACCAAACGACGTCGCGTAAGAGTCCCGCTCAAAACCAACAGATCACACGCACACATAGACCTGCTTGCAAACATCCAGATCTGGCTTTCATCAAACGAAGTTGCACCAGGGTCCGGCTCTTGTCAAATCTAATGCTCGCTAAACGACACCGCATCACTCATACTCTGCCAACGCCAAATCTGATACATGCCAAACGACACCGCATCACTTATACTCAACCCGCACATCTCCGGGTAATCCAAAACGACATCGTTTTACTTTCCTCCCAAGGCAACTCTCTCAAACACACGAGGGACGGATCTGGACACCCAGATCTCATTCAATATGAAAATAACAAACCAGTCTACTCAAACCACGAATCAAACCGATTCTCCCGGTGCCCCTAATTCACTTGCACGGGATATTTAGAACTCCAGCAATAAACAATATACCAAATCCGTCCAGCGCTACGCTCTCCCTTACTCAATGGTTCTCACCCGATACCCTTCTAAATGAAATCCGAAGCTCATATACTCAAATCTGCCCGCGTCCAAAGCTGATGTCACAAATAGCTTTGACCAATATTTCTAGGCTGAACACCCGATAATTCACAAGGCATATTTCTCCAATTAAATCCTCATTCCAGTCAAATCTGATCAAACATCTTACGAGATTAAATCGGACTAATTCCTAAAATCTGTTCGTAACATGCCACAAATCAAATATGTTAATTACAGTCCTCACAGATCGAGCTCCCGGAATCAACAAAAATACGGGCAATTTCATAGTTTGTAATCATCGCCCGAATGACCAAAGCATCACTGTGCGCTTCCACATCAGCCGGTAAGTCCTCGAGGCCGAATGAGATTGTGGGCCCTGAGCGCTTCTTTTCTACCTCCATGGCTTCCATCCGACGACACCACGCCTTCCTTGCCAGATTAGAGTCCCCATCAGTAGGTCCCCCTGATATCATCTTAATAATGCCCTGGGGTCGGGGTGATCGTTGTTCTTCTCGAGGAGGGTTTTGATCCTAATTCCAAGGTGCTCCTCCCCGATCAGGTGCCCTATGATCCCGTCACCAGCCATCTTCTCTTCGAGGCCTCTTATCCCATTGACCTGATCTATCTTCAACCAACGGCGCTCACACATCGGGATTACTCTGGATGAGGCGCTCCAACTCCTGATCCAAGAGCCGGTACTCTACGGTGATGTGACCGTAATCTCTGTGAAAATCACAAAATTTGTCGGACTTGGGATTCCTCGGGACTCCCTCGCTTCCCCGAGGTCTCTGCACCATTTTCCGTTCATCATATATCTCCAGAGCTCGAACCTTACTTACTCTCAGCGGCGTCCGAGCGACGAACTGTCCCAGCAGCAATGGGGGTTCTTGCCTAGGTGGCCTCATTGGAGCTCTCTCTGCCCGCGCTTCATTGCCTAGCCGATGTGATGCTCTATGTTCACTCTTCCTGCTAGATTGTATCTCCTCTACGTTGACGTATTTCTCGGCCTTGGTGAGGAGTTCGTCAAATATCTTTGGGGGCTTCTTGACCAGGGATCTGAAGAAATCACCTCCTCGCAACCCTTGGGTGAATGCCTGTTAGAGTAGATGTCCAACTAGCCAACTTGGGGCGTGTGGGTTTTATAGACTCTTGTATATGACAATCTTTATTTATGAAATACGCATTTATTTATGGCATTCTTTATTTTCATTATGTTATATGATGTTAACAATTGTGTTGGATAAAGACCTAGAATGCACCATAGTGTATGTTAGATGTGATAGTGGATATGATGGCTATCATGAAACACATCTAATAGTCACTGTGCATTCTGAATTCGTTCCTAGTCGATTGGGCCGTCAAAATGAGGATAAGGCCGCCCGAGCTTGAGACTAGCATCTGTGATACGAAGTACCATGTTTAATTGGTAGGGAACATTGTGATGTTCTGAGCATGCAGATGGATAGTGACCTGGTGATCTATCGAACTACTCTCGTTCGGACTTTCCAAGTGGTTACCATTTGTCGAGTGGTTAAGTCCGAGGTCTTGGTTGTACTGATTAGTCCTCACTACTCGAAATGTCATTGAGACTCTACATGATAGGCGCCTCACTTTGACCCGTTTGCCGACTCCCTTGGGGTCATTAGGCGGCGGGATTGGGTGATGTCCCGATGCATGTAGGAGTCTATGCTTCGTTGTCGATGATTCACCGCTCGCTTTCATGCGTGGATATCCTATGCTATCTGAGGGGATGATAGTGTATAAATCTCTGTCCAAAAGTACTGGATGTGTTTAGGTAAATGGGTTTTCCTAGTAACACTCGCGATGTCACTATTCGATCTCCAAGATGTATGCATAGCTATCAGATCTCTAGCGACTCTCGATTTCCAAATGGTCGTTGATCTGACTGGGATATATGTGTTGAAAGGACCGTACAGTACGCTAACCACGACCGACTGGTTCTTGCAGGCACTATCAGAGATACCTAGGGGATCATGGGGCGATGTTGCTAGGCGCTTTACCATGATCCGATGGGCAAGTCCGAAATTGTGATTTCGGAGTCACAATGGTTGTGGGCCCACGGCTAGCTGTATCCCTGAACCATTGAGG